>JAWQRJ010002294.1:0-13794 GCA_033557515.1 Diorygopyx duplodentatus | reverse complement strand
TAAAGCGATCTTTGCGCGCTTGTATAGGTAGTAGTTTGTACCTTTCGTGTTGTAATCCAAAGAAATAAAGCGCTTTTGAAAAGGCAACTCATATGGCTTTTATTTAGAATAAATATTTATATTTATTTACAAGCGATCTTAGAATACATACTGCAGAAAAAACTGCAGCTTAAATGAAACTTATATAAACATAGAGAAGATAACATAAAATCCCTGAAGCAACTAATAACTTAATGCTAAATATCTCCTTGAAGTAATAAGTTCTACGATTAAATGCAAAATTTTTGTAGAATTTTTTATGGATTTTTTTCAGTAATAAAAGTGTGTAATATCCCTAAGGAAGTGAACGATGTAAAATAATAAAGAATTTCTGGGAATAACAACATTTTTGGTCGAGCAATATCTGGAATCAAAAGGGAAATTAAAATACATAGTTGCACACACTATATTTTGAAACAAATTTATTTAACAACTTAATTAATTAATAACAACTTACTAATTAATGATTTAGAAAACTCTAGAAAACTGTATTACTGATTTAATTAAGAATTCCAAGAAAGGAAGGAGAGTAATGATTTTTACCTTCTTGAATTAAAGTATAAAAATTACATTGATATATTGTAAGAATTATGATTATAACAGTTGTATGATTTTGCATATTTATAGACAAAAACTTCATCAAACTATCAATTATTAAATTAAAGAATTATATTAAGTAATTTTAGAAAGTTTAATGTTTGCAATATAATAAAATAGCTGAAAATGATTGAAGTTTCTCATTTAATAATTTATAACACAAATTATTAAATGAGAAACTTCAATCATTAATTAGTAAAAAAGAAAAGAATGTAAACAAAAAGAAAAGGGCGAAATAGAGTAAAAATAATGAAAATTATATGTTTAGAATATTTGGGAATTAAGAATAATTGGGAAATTAATTGAAGTAAGCTAATGAAATGAAATAATATTAATTTTAATGTAAAATTTTATAAACATTTTTTTCTTATTAAAAGAGTATCTGAGGGAATGGTAAATATGTGGAATATTGTTTTCCAATTGATCATTAAGTAGTAAGGTTTGTAGATGGTTTTTTCTAAATGAATCTATTTCACAGTTTTCAAATAATTCCTTTAAGTATCCTTTATTCAGTTGCAGTTGAATGATTTAATGTTATCAAATGTGAATTTATGATTGTTAAAATGTATGTGCCTACAGAAGTTTGAATTATGGCTTGTGAGATGTTCTTTAACTCTAATTTCGATTTTTCTGCCGGTCTCTCCTACGTATGTAGCATTGCAAGTTTCACATGTAAGGGTGTATGCAGCATTTTTTTGTAGTAATTTGATAGGTTACTATCATATATTATTATTGTTAAGTATGTTTGTTAGATTATGCTTTGTTTTAAGGGCAAGTGAAATGTTAAATTTATTAGCATTGTTTTTAATTTTATTAGTGATTTTGCCTTGGTAAGTAAGATTGGTTTTGGGTTTATCTTGTATATGTAGTAGTGTTGTATGGTTATTATGTCTAACATTGTATTTTTGAAATATATTATTAAAATAGTGGATATCGTAACCATTGTTAGAAGCAATTTGTTGACAATGTACAACGTTAATTTGTACAATGTTTAACTCTTTTTTCATGTTATTAAAACTGAGAGGGGTATTTTTAATCTGTATATATAAGAAATGAAAGTTGATTTTTTAATTGTTGGATTATGAAAAGAATTAAATGGGATAATAGCGTTAGTTTGTGTAGATTTCCTATAAATGTCATAATTAATTGTATGTGGGGATGTTATTAAAGTGATATCTAAAAAATTTAAGGTGTGATTATTTTCTAATTCTAGGGTGAATTTTATTTTAGGGTGTAATGTTTAGGGTGTAATTTATAAAATTATAAAGTTGATTTATAATACTTATATTTGTAAAGTCAATTATGTCTAGAATATCGTCTACATATCTATTCCATAATATAATTTTGTTAATGAATTCGAAATTGCTGTTGTGTATAATTTCTTCTAAATGGTTCATGAAAATGTCACTCATAGGTCCGCTAAGTGGGGATCCCATAGGTAAACCTTCAATCATTTTCTAATATTGATTGTTAAATGTAATGTGATTTTGGTTAATGTAAGCAGTTAAAAGTTTTATTAAGTTATTAGCATTGTTTAAGTGATTATTAATGGTTTGTGTAGCTATGGAAATTATTTCTTTACTAGGTATATTAGGGTACAAGTTAGTAATGTCAAAAGATATAGTTGTAAATTCAGAAGGTAGTACTAAATTGTGAATGTGATCAAATAAATTGTAACGATTTTTTATAGTATAGGTGTAAATTCGATTATATTTAAAAAAAAATGACTAAGGATTTAGAAGCAAACTATGAACTAGAATTAGTGGAGATTATAATTGGTGTAATTGAACTGCAATTTTTGCGTATTTCGGGGAGTGAATGTAGCTTAGGGGTTGTTGGGTTCATAGGTGATGCTTTTTTAAGATTTAAATTATATATATTTAAAGTTTCTGAAGTATTTTTTTATGATTTTTTTGAAATTATTGTGAAAAGTTAGATTAGGGTTTCTCTTTACCTCTATACAGTCATTTTCTTGTATAAATTGTTCTGTTTTTTGAATGTAATCTACGTTATTCATTACGATTATACCAGCGTTTTTATCACCTGTTGTTTAAAACTGTGAAGTTTTCTTCTTTTATCTTTTTTTGTAGGTTCCATAGTGTGATGTTTTCTTGATCTTCATCTATTCTTGATTTTTTTACTTCGATGATGTAGTTTTTCTTCTTTTCTAATGGTTGTCATAATTTGTTTCTTGATTTCTTCTTGTTCTAAATGGTTTTTGATGGCTGCTTCAATTTCTATTGTCAACTTTGGAAAGTTGATTTCTTTGTACGGAGCATATTTCTGTTCTTTTTGAAGAAGCGTTTCTTCTGATTTAGTTAGTTTCAGAGATGAAAAATTAGTAAAACCGTCGTGAAATTTGTGTGAATTTTCAAATAGTGTATTTGGGGTTTGTTTTGATTTTAATAATTCTATTTTCTTTTTGTGTTTGTTACTTATTTTATGTAGTGTGATTTTATTGATGAATTGAGCTTTTGAAATGTATTCGTCAAGTATCAGAAAGTAGAATTTTATGTTTAAATCTGAATAAAGGTTGTATAATGTTATGTTGTAATTATTAACTTTTTGTATTGTTGTCTAATTGCTGTTTTCATAAATTGTTGTTTTAAAGCAATACTTTATTTCTATTGATTTGTTTAGGAAATTTAAAATTAGCAGAAGTAGGAATTAACTTGAAGTGTAGACATGTTTTGATAAATTTGATGTTTAACAGTGATTTATGTAGTTTAAGGTGTAATAACCTATTAATTGATTTTGATTTATTAAACAATTTAATTTATTTTTCTAATTGTTTTGTGCTTTTCAAAACACTAAGAGGATAATTTTCTCTTTTGGGTTGGTTTTGAATCTTCTGCATTTTGTGTATTTGTTTACTACCATTGATGTTGCTTCTTTCTTAATGATATCTTCACTAAACGTTAATACTGTGGAAGAATGGTCTCAGCTCATACACCATCCTTCTTCCACGTGGAGAAGGTTTGTTGATTTCTCGTAATAAGGAAGTCTGTAAGATCTGGGACCTTATTTACATCTGTAGGACAATATTTCTTTGATAACTCCTAAGAGTTCTCCCCCTTTCGTAGCAGTTAATCTTGAACCGCAATGAATATTCTTCGCATTGAAGTCTCCTCCTATGATGAATATGTATCCTAAACTGTTCAGGAATTCAGGATTTCAGGACAGTGTAGCACATACTATGGTAGCTTGTATATGTTCAGGTGGCTTCTTCGTGATGAATGGTATTATCTTTTATTATGATGGCACATATATCCTTTAAATTTGATTATTTTATAAAGTGTGAAATAAGACACACATCCATTTTTTCCATTGGAATTCCTTGCCATCATTCTTATAGCAGTAGCCATTTCTATCATTAGTAATAGCTCCCATAGGACTATGTTCCAAACGAATTCGTCACATTCTTCTTTGAGCGTTTTTAAAGCAATGCCAAATATTTAAATGAAGATAATATTGAAGAAAATGTTGTCTTAAATGAGATTTACATTAAATACAATTTACATAAATGTATTTTTACATGTCGAGAAATAAAAATGTATTTATTTAATTAATTATTAAAGTAATTAATACAAATAAAAAAGTATAAAAATATCGATTATTGTGAGTCTACTCATGTATTGAAGAAAAACCTATATTAATGAAAGTGAAATGTTTAATACAAGAAAGTTCAAACGTTCAAGGTCATGGGGAACATGTTTTTATGGTTCAGTTAATTAGAAATTAATTGCTAATGTTGTTAATAATGATCCCTGACGTTCTTTTTTGTAAGTTTTCAGTTAAACTTTAATATCCTAACAATTATTTTTGATTCTAATAATTAGCAAAAATGGCAAATATTTAAATGTAATATTTAACAAAAAAGGTGGAATATTTATTAAAAATTACAATATATTTACTAGTTTTTTAATACACAAAAGGCTAGAAATACAATTTACATTTAATTAAATTTATATTAAAATAATTTGTTTACACTGCATATAAATCTTTTTTTTAAATTATCGAAAGTAAAACTTCTTCGATTATCTCGAAACAAAGCTTTATATTGGGAGAAGCTTCTTTCCACATCACATGAATTGGAGCATATTTAAATTTTGAAATATCTGAAGGGCTCAAAGCGTCTAATACTTCAAAATCTCCATTTTCTTCTTCCTTTTCTTCATGAAGGGTCCCAAGAAGCTTGTTTTTGATACACAGTAAAATTTTTTCTCCGAATTTACGATGAGCAAACGAAATATAGACGTTCTGTCGTTACATAAAACGTTCATTTTATAATGTTTGAAATTATTTTTAAACTAAATCCTGGAACAATGCAGGGCGAAGTATGTTTTATATGTATGGATACTGTAATTTCTTTTCGAGATTTCGTTAATAATGCGGCTTCTATAGTATTTCTGTTCGCATGTTTACAATTACAGGCAGGCAGCGATTTTCAAAATTTTATTGGGAAATTCTATTTCCAAATGGAAAAAAATATGTACAAAGAAGACGGGAATACAAATGTATCCCGTCTTCTTTGTACATAATTTTCTTAAGAAAAGAATTAGAAAAATATTGAATTGTATTTAGATTAAATGAGAAAGAATTTATTTATTTTTCTCAAAAAAAAAAATTATTTATCCTCAAAAATCACAAAATATTTATTGAAATACGAAAATATTTATTTAAATTTAAATTTTAATAAAAAGATTCGGGCACTTCTAATAATTGAAAAATAACTACAAAGAATATTTTTCATAATGAAAAGCATTTGTGTCACCCCATAAAAGCTTCAAATTCACTTATTTCACTTATTATTCACTTATTGCATCGAGAGTAAAGAGGAGTAAGCATATAAAATATCAAAAGTGTATCACAATGTAATGTTGAAATCCTAGTGTTAGTGATAAATAATTTTAATTGCAAAAACATAAACTTATAAAAAAAACATTAGAAAACATCCACAAGATTAGGAGAATGATTGCCGAAAATAAAATATGTAAATATAGTATGTTATAGCAGAGATGCATTATTGGCATTTTAAAATTTATAAATACCGTTGAAGAAACCTATTCACAAACTATAATAATGAACTTCTATTTTTTATCTACAATTCTAGAGTTTTCTCTACAATCTGTGAATTTTTCAATAATTTTCTCGGATTATTAAAGCAGATATGGTTTGCGAAAGCAAATAGTGTAAATCTGCAAAAAGGTTTAAAACAGATTTGAAGTTGAATTTTGATCATTTTTATTACGACAACTGAAAAGATAATGATAAACTTCAATTTCTTTTTATCTACAACTGTATAATCATCATAATTGGTTGGACTGTAAAGCCATAATTTACCTGCATTTTTCAAAATTGTCTTTCTAAAATGATAATAGTGTAAATACTTTTCAATAGAGATGTCAATCAATTTTGTTCAAAATAAAATATGTTTTATGGATATTACTTAATAAAATATCTTTTCGATTAAAAAATAAACTCCAAACAAATAATTACAAACGACAAAAATTGAAAACAATAAAAATATCATACTAAACGTTGTTGTAGGCTTTCGCGGCCGGTGTTCATACTATATTGATTTTATCAAAAATAAACACCCCTTTTCCTGTGAATAAAATATCGATAAGTTTTTGAAAGAAAAGATATTCACAGGAAAAGGCGTGTTTATTTTTGATAAATAAAAAAAGCATATATGTAGTATCTTTTTGAATGATCTTCTCCATACTTATTATAAACAATGAAGAAGACTTTTTTTTTGGTTTCCTTTTTTTAGTTTTCTTTTATATATAGAGAATCAGAAAAAAGTGGTTAATAACATTAAATATAGATGCATTTTGATGTAATTAACAATAAATAGAAAAGATAGTAAAAATTTGAATTATTTTTCTTATATATTTTCTTAATTTAGTTAGGCTCATCTAAGACTAATAGCGCAACTTATGCCAATTGGTCTGTCTGTCCACCCATCTGTACGTCCGTCTGTTAGGAACACTTTTCCTATTTCTATTTGTTTTAGGTAAAAAAAATTCTAATAAAGTTTCTTTGTTTCAAATGTATTTTTTTTGCAAAAAAAAATGCAAATAACCTTTAAACTATACTATGTGTCCCAGGTTAACGTGAATAAAATTAATAAAATGGTTATGAAAAAAAAATTCAAAAAACCCTTGGAACCCCAGGCCAACTTTGTTTTAAAAAAAATATACATATTCATTTTTTTACTTTAAATGCCCAATAACTCTTAAAGGTTGCCATTTTGGTCAAATGTATGTTTAATAAAATAAACGGACGGACGGACGGGCAGACCAACGGCCAAAAATGGTACCATTAGTTTTAGAATATCATAATTCGTCCAGATATGTCAAAATCGCACCATCAAAATTTTGGACCGAATGCATTACTTTCTCTTTATATCAGAGAGAGTAAAAAAGTAATACAATAGACTTTTCGACGTATTTCAAAGTCAGCTGCTTGCAAGTTTTGGAACCAATATTGTTTAATAATGACGGTAAATAGCCTATTTATCGCAGCAAGCATTGCGTCCACAACCTTTCCCACAATGTAAATTAAAAATGTAGTAATTACATCAAAGTTCCCGCGAAAAATTGCAATGTTAAGAAATCAGTTTTAATTTAGTTTGCCATTTTTTTGGGGGGCAATACTTATTTTTAATATACAAAGACTTATTTATAATATTCAAAATCTACCTGTTTTATATTAAATAATTTTGATTTGTTTATTTTGTTTGTTTACAGAATAAATTGCACTACACTTGTAGATGTGGTCTAAGCAGTTGTCTACACTAGAAGAAGAAGAACACTGTTACGCAGTAGCGGCGTTATACATTTTTCACACAGTCGCAACGCACCATTATTGTGCGGCATGATTATGTTAGTTTATGGATTTTGTGGGATAAATTTCCCATTACGTCAGCTATATAAAAAGGGGACGATACTTTTTTACCGCACCAGTTCCAGTGTGGCTTCAATACATTAACGAAATGGATTACTCTAAGGTATATATCCAGTTCAGTTAACCACAATCTTCTTCATACGTTAACAAGCTTTATATCTTTATATCATTTTCTACTTCGTTTTTAGTTGACAGTTTTGTCGCTCGTTCTGGCAACCACCAAAGCAGGTCACTACGGAGGCCTTTCATCTTCGTATGCTTCAGCAAACTTAGGAGGTCAAAGCTATAACACCGTCACTCACGGTGGTAATGCAATTACTGAAGTGCACGCTATTCATGGATTTCATCATGGAATCGGCCACGAGGGACTCCATGGTCCTATCCATGGACACCATGGTCCTATTCTCGCCGTGAATTATGGTGGGCACCACCATGGAGGCATCATTGGAGGCCACGCTATTCACGGACCCATCATACCAATCCATCATGTACATTCTGGATACGAAGATGGAGATGGGCATCACCATCACGAAGAAAAGGTAAATTTGAAATTCATCATATTTAAAACATCACGATCTATAATATTAATATTATTTTTGTGCTTTAGGCTTACCCAAAGTACGAATTTGATTATGGAGTAGCAGATGCGCACACTGGAGACAAGAAAACCCAGCACGAAGTTAGAGATGGTGATACCGTCAAAGGTTCTTACTCGGTAGTTGAACCAGATGGCTCTACAAGAACTGTGCACTATACAGCTGACGATAAGAACGGCTTTAATGCGGTTGTTACCAAATCTGGACACTCCCATCACCCTAGTGGGCATTCTGGGCATATTCTTGGACACGGACACCTGATTGGCCATCACCATCCATATTGACGACAGCTTTAGTATAGATTCAAGTTGTAAAAATATTTATATCAGTATCAATGTACGAAGTATTAATAATGATGCAGTATTTTATTTTTGTACTATTTTTGTATATTGAAATGTGAAATAATGAAAATAAATAATTCAATAGGAAATATGGAAGTATGTTGTCACATCTTTGTGCTGCCATGGTTGAGTAATTGTTGACAAAGAATTAATTCACTTTTGTTGGCCGAAACGAATTTTAGAATAATGGGATTTTCAAGGTTCAAAAATGAGATGTTTACGGTATTCACATTAATTTCATTTCATGGATATACAGAAGAATCAATGAGGTGTATAAAATAATAATTTGGTGATTATTATTTTTGTATATCTCTAATTTTTGTCTTTCTATTCAGACAATTTGAACAAGTTAGGTATCTTAGAAATTAGATAAGTTCTTCTTTTAGTGATTAGAACTAAGAAAAGAACAATATAGTGTCAAAAATCAATAAAACATGAAACTACAAAACATTTCAATTACTATAATAATCAAAGTAGCCCCTTTCAAATCAAGATTGAATATATGATAACTGATAGGTGCATGAAGTAAAAGCAAAGTACAACACCACGAGAGTAATAAAAAGTGCTTGAGCAATCTATTTCGTTACTTAACGCTACTTAGCAGACACATAACATTGTTCCCTGACAAAATTGACCCAGATTCCTCGACTTTTGTTCCACTTTATTTTTTTGCGAAAAGCTATATCGAAAATATGTTGCGAGTCGCAAGTTCACTCTACGATATTGGAACGTACGTACGCCTTTATTGCGGCAATCGAGCGACTTTCAAACAGCCAAAGAACGGGCCAAAAGCGTACAAAGCATAACGGCTAATACCCCTCTGTGTGCGAGTACAAATGACAATACTACACAGGCGTCAAGGTGTACGTAATTTTTTACCCTTCCAATCAGAATACAATAACACCGTGGCGAAGGCCTTCGTATTTCGGATTTGGTATAAAAGAAACGTGTGTCAGTTGTCCGTCATTCAGTTTGTGGTTGATTTTGGTATTGGAAATAAGCGTGCCGTTGGTGATATTTATATATCCAAAATTTAGATCATGTTTGCTAAGGTACAAGAGAAGAATACTTAGAGTTATCTTCTTCATACCTTCTAATGGCGATAGTTTGAGAATTATTTTGTTACAGGTCGTAGTTATTGCAGCTTTCGTAGCTTGTTCTCAAGGAGGACTCTATGATGCGGGACATGGAGGAAGCTCGTACGTAAGCTCGAATCTAGGAGGCCATGGAGGCCATGCATATGTCGCTCCAGTGGCAGTTGCCGCTCCAGTCATTGGTCATCATGGATATGCACATGCACCAGCTAAGGATGTTGACTTTTATGTAAGTTACAACAATGCAGTATTTGCCATTTTATGCATCTTTTGATTGGCATCCAAATTGAAATCATCTATAAAATTCCAGCACGAACTTTGTTTTCACTTTCTTGAACCTTATTTTCACTGCTGATTTTATAAACTCTATTCCAAATCATTTTGTTCTTCTACTGGGAGTTTAATTTCATAATAGGAATTTATTATATTAATTATTATATTGGTTGTAATAGGCATTGGTACCCCACTCGTCTTTAATTATACTTTATATATTTATAGTGTTACACACAAAAGAAAGTTCAGCTTCCACTTTAACCAGTTTTCAATGCTGATTTTGTAAACTCTGTTTCAAATCATTTTGTTCTTCTACTGGGAGATTCGTTTGATAATAGAAATTTAAAATATCAGATTCCACATTTCTTCAATTTGTCATAGAAATGTAGACCGGTTCTAAAATGTGTTTTTCAAAGTGCTAAAAGGTAAATTCCAACTTAACAAAACTATCTAATTTTTTTTTCATTGTTTAATCACTAAAAGAACCCAGATGCTTCTTAGAAATTTCGCAATTATCCTATTTGATTCCACAAAAGTTAATTAACTTCATTCCAACTGAGAGAGAGAAATCTGATTGGACAATTCAAATTTGAAAATTCAAAACTCTGTAGTTTGATTGCTAATTCTAAATATCTTTTTCCTTTACAATTGTAAAATGTTTTGAAGGAGATATAAATACTATATCTTGTAAAATGAAAAATCAACCACCACGTATGAACTAACTTATTGGTCTTCAAAGGATTAAGACGTGATGCCATAAGACTGCACAAAACTCTATGGGCCATATAGAGGTTTAGAGGTTCTGTAGAGTTTTAGACGTTTCAACCTTAACTTCTTCTTCTTCTTTTCTTGTTGATTTAGTATTTGAGCCAAATAATCTCTTCTCTAATTGTCCAGTTTCAACTTTCAGCGTGAGTTGAGCAATTCTACGAATGAATTAAAGTACTAAACATGTATTTTATACATTATTTCGTATGAAACTCGTCACATTAAGTAGAAATCGTATAATTCAATTCAACGGTCGATAATTATATTTGTGCTTTGTTTTCAACCATAATGTTGAGTATATTGTTGAGCAATAATTCACATCGTAGGATGATTACACAAGTATGCTCCTACTAAAATGTTCCGTTTAATATCCCAAAAAGGTAGTTCTTATACTATTTTTCTTTTCAATTCTTCTTTTTTAATTTTCTTCTTGATCTTTCATAAATTTTAAAAATATAGAGGAAATTTGAAACTGCTATTTGACCTCTTACTATCAGGTTTTAGTACGTGTGAAATGCCAATAAAGTTAAAAAAAATGAAAAGGAAACAGCTTTTTTACTTTCTCTTATCCGACGGTGTAAAGAGAAAGTAATGCAAAATTTTGATGGTGAGATTTTGATATATCTTGACGAATTATGGTATTAAATTCGTCAAGATATAAGTAATAAAATAATTAAAAAAATTCAAATAAAAGCTGCATGGTTTCAGTATTTCTCTCTCTAGAAGTATTTTCATATATACAGAGTGTCCCATTTCTTCAAACGCTATGCAACTTGAGTTTTTTTATATGGAACAGCCTGTATATTATTACATTTTTGGGTTCCTTATAGAATTTATGGTCTATTTTATTAAACATACATTTGGCCAAAGTCAAACCTTAAGAGTTACAAGTAACCTTTAAGAGTTATTGTACATTTAAAGATAAAATATTTGGTGTGAAACACTCACACGACTTTTTCTCACCTAATCTCCCTGACCTTTTTTAAACGGCGCGACTTTTGCCAAATATGTGTTAAATAAAATCGGCCATAAATTCGACAAGAAATTTAAAAAATGCGATAATATATAGCCTGTTGCATTTAAAAAACTGAAGTTTTAGTTTTTTACGCCCTGTATTTCATTGCATTTTTGGATTCTTTTTTCAACTCTAAATCAAGTCTTATAGTCCTATAATACTTAAAATTGCTTGTTGGAAATCTGTTGACGATTTTCTTAAAAATCCTTAGTGCGGAGTATTTTAAATTTTTTTATTACGAAACATGAAATTGCGTTTTTAGTGTAATTAATAGTCAATATGTAAATATACTATCATTTAATTTAGAATGAGCAATTTTTTATATTTATGCAGGTGTCAATGGTGCGATTTTCTGTAAATGTATGGTTAATAAAATCGACCATAAATTCAATAAGAAATTAAAAAAATTTAATAAAATACAAATTTATAAAAAATTATAAAAGTTCTTTTGAAAAAACTGAAGTTGCATAGCGTCTAGGAGAATATATGAAAATACTTCTAGAAGAAAATCGAACTGATACAATAAATAAAAGAGAAAGTAAAAATTTATTTGAAACTTTTTTCCTTAAAATGATTAGAAATAGGAGAAGTGTTAATCACAGATTGACAGACGGATGAAGAGACAGGCAGAAAGATGAATGGACCAATTTCCACAAATGGTTCGCCAAGATATATCAAAATCTCACCGTCAAAATGTTGGACACAATGCGTCTAAAAAGAAGGGAGATTCTAAATTCAGGTGAACCTCAGTAGTGACCAAAGTGGTGATTCTAAAATTTTTTAAAAAAAATGGAAATAAAATATCAGTGGAGTTGTAATCGGCAAAAATTATTTTAAAAAATAGTATACAGGATTATTGAAATTCATTCCCTTATTTCTGATAGTGTGGATAACTGTACAATGTTTACATTTTACGATTTTACATTTAACAACATTTTACATTTTTATTTTATACCCTTATCCACAGTTTGTTGATATACATACGATTCATACTCCTCCGCTTTATCCTCCAGTAGTCTAAATACTCTAAATGGTGGGATGGTATAAGGGTGGTTTCAAGTTGTATATGTTACACTCCTAGAGCAAAGGAAAAAATACAATAGAAATATTAACTTGAAAATTAATTAATTGAATAAACAATAATAATAAATACATTTTTGACGTATTGGTTTTTATTAATTAAACGTTATTGTAGGCTTTCGCGGCCGGTGTTCAAAAAGTACGGTTTTTATTAATTATTTTTTTGAAGCGGAAAAACTATGCAAAAGTTACAATTATTAACTTCATTTTAAAAAAAAAATTAAAGCACTTATCCAAAATTTATTTATTTAAATGATTGTCAACATATATTGCCGTGGTGTAAGTTAATTTGCACCAGACAGACTATTTCTTACCTTTGGATTGGTGGATTGATGGTCCAGCCATAGATTTACCCACGGGTTACTCATCCACTTCCACCTTTTCGAAGACCTCTTCCTTCTCGCTACTGGAAAAAGGTAGTTCCGATAGAGGTCCCTTTGGAGGTTCCCAGGTTTCTTCTCCTTGCCCTCCGTTCCTTTGGGTTTGGTAAAGGGCTTGAAAACAGCTCTCGTAAACTTTACGTAGTGTCGGTTGTTAACCTTGCCCATTTCGTCTCAGGAGGTTTGGTCCATGATCACAATTAATTGTTGCCCTTTTGCATCCTCCGTCCTATCAACTACTCTCCAGTTTTTGGTATTTAACGCATTCGGCTTTCAATCCTTTCGGAGATTATTACTTCCCCTGTCTCTAACGGTCCCGGAAACCAAACCAGCCAGTCTTCTGATTGGTTTCGGAAGCTTCTTTGCTTCTGTTACTTGAAGCGTCGCCCCAATTTCTAATTTAAATTTACTCTTCTTTCTTGATAGCTAAAAAAACTTAGATTAGCTTACTGTCAACAAAGCGACAAAGCATCGTTTACACTGAACGATATTTCACTAATTCTTCTTTACGCGAATTAATCAATGGTACGTTGATAAACATACGATTGGTAATATGGTTTTTCAAACCATTTTTAAATTGCATAATAACTTCACTGCATTCTTTAAAACATGCCGTTTTCTAGAGAAAAAATTTATATAGTAAATAAATAAAATTGTGAGTGAAACATGTATGTCGTTCATAATGAGGATTAATTGCAA
>JAWQRJ010002293.1:0-13795 GCA_033557515.1 Diorygopyx duplodentatus | reverse complement strand
CCACAAGGGCTTTAATATCTGAGTATGGTCACCTTATAAAATGGCCAAGTGGGGTTGCAAATGTTTTAGATGCAGGCTGCGGTGAAGGTACAACCACAATTAAAATTTTGGAAGGACTGGTTGTAAAAAATGTGAAGGATTATAAAATAATCGCAGTCGATTTGGATGAGAAATTGATTTCTAAAGCAAGACAAGAATTTGGCAATCATAACCATGTTCAGTGGGAACAAATGGATATCACATCCTCAAAAATTTGTCGGCAACATTTTAGAAAGTACGATTTAATACTTTCAATGTATTGCCTACAATTGGTCACTAATAACAGGTAAGAGAGTGTATAATTTCCACAATCTTTAGTCATCTTACTAATATCTATCTTCCAGATGGATCAAAAATTTTTATGAAATGTTAAAACCGAACGGCCAAATATTTCTATTCGTCGTACTGCTAAATCCGGTAATGACGGCATTTTTCGCAGTAAGCAAAGAAGATAAGTGGTCCAAATACCAAGCAACCAACCACTGTTTCAGTTCATCTTTCCTGAAAGAAAGGAACCAAGAAACTTGGCTAAGACCACTTTTGCAACAAGCTGGATTCAAGAACATGGTTTTCAAATATATTATGTACAGTCTAAAGTTTTCTAGCCGAAATTTTTTGCTTGCTTTTTTGAAATCTTTGGCATTCATGCACAGGACTTTGCCTGAAATTATGGTTGACGATTTCATTAATGACATGGCTGAGTGTATGATCATGCACCATCTGGAAAATACTGGGTCTACAGAAGAAATGTACTTTGTTTCTCCACATATACTGATAGTAGCTGAAAAATAATTTGGAAGCTATTGGATCTAATCAAATAAAATAGCAAAACATTTATCCGTAGAATCTTTTTTTTTAACCCAATAGTGGCTAGTGAATTGTAACATGTTGTTCTCCAGTCTCTTTCCTGGGAGTGCCTCTCTCACCGTACTCTCCTTTACCAGATATCATTGACTAAATATCAAAATTATGTTTGTTACATGGACTAATGTAAAATGACAATATCAAAAAATATACTAAATATTACATCTACAGTTGCATACAATTTAATTTTTAAAGGTAAAGGTAATATTCACTGATCCTACTCCAGCTAAATTCAAACAAACAGGCATCATGTTCCAAAATCTTCAACATTTCAGAAAATATGCTCTTTTCTGTAATGTATCTACAATTGGTCACAAATAAGAGTTAAGGAAATTAATATCTTTATGCATAGTTCAATAAATAATTTTTCAGTACTTCCATATGGAACCTGATGCAGACATAACAATTTAACCTGTTATACCGGCTGGGCAATTTTTCATTCTACCAACTATAACTTCTTGACATTCAAAATATTGGGAATACATAACTGTTAAGAAAAAATTGTTTGACATGGTAATAACTTTCAGATTATAAAAACTCTCCCACAAAAAGCACTTTTCTTCTTCAATTCCTCAAAGCTTCGAGTCAAATCATCAAAGTCAATGTCATCGTTGTTTGCCGGTGACGCCAAATGGTCATCGGAGGGCACCGAAGGCAGCTCTGGCAGGTCAGGATAAGCACCTTCAGGCAGTTTGGTTCTGGGAGCCAGTTTCGGTAACTCCTTGCTCTGAATTCGCGAAAATTATGATAATGGATCAACCCAAAAGTAATTTATTACACACCTTATTAATGTTGTCAGGTGGTAGTGAAGAATAAGGTGGTGGTAAAGATTTAAAATAACAGTGCAAAATAAATGTAAATACCTAAATGCAAAAATTATAGGACTGAAAATAAGCAGAACTTGTTTATGGGGACGAGCCAATTTTTCGCATGAAGTTTGAGGGATAAATCAGGATTAGAGAAATTGAGAATTTATTGGTGGTAATTCATAAGTTTGCAATGAAACATTTGATTTTTGAATAAAAAAATTACCACTTATTAATACAGTAAATTAAACTAATGGCAGACGAATATACTTTAATCTTGTCATGTTGACTAGTTAAAGCACAGACTAATGATCACTTCACTATACGTGTTATTTTGCTAATAGCCGAAGGTCATAGTCATCATAGAGATAACAACCTGTAGCTTGTAACTTCAAAGCAGCCACGCTTGCAAGCATTTTAATCAAACGATGTTGGATATCGATTGTTATGTGAAAATAAAAAGGGTAGTTGAAGAACCCACAAGGGCTTTAATATCTGAGTATGGTCATCTTATAAAATGGCCAAGTGGGGTCGCAAATATTTTAGATGCAGGCTGCGGTGAAGGTACAACCACAATTAAAATATTGGAAGAACTGGTTGTAAAAAATGTGAAGGATTATAAAATAACCGCAGTCGATTTGGATGTGCAATTGATTTCTAAAGCAAGACAAGAATTTGGCAATCACAACAACGTTCAGTGGGAACAAATGGATATCACATCCTCAAAAATTTCTCGACAACATTTTGGAAAGTACGATATAATATTCTCAATGTATTGCCTACAATTGGTCACTAATAACAGGTAAGAGAGTGTGTAATTTCCGCAATCTTTAGTCATCTTACTAATATCTATCTTCCAGGTGGATCAAAAATTTTTATGAAATGTTAAAACCGAACGGCCAAATATTTCTATTCGTCATACTGCTAAATCCGGTAATGACAGCATTTTTTGCAGTAAGCAAAGAGGATAAATGGTCCAAATATCAAGCAACCAACAATTGCTTCAGCTCGTCCTTCCTCAACGAAAAGGATCCAGAATCGTGGCTGCGACCACTTTTGCAACGAACTGGATTCAAGAACGCGGTTTTTAAATGTACCATGTACACTATAAAGTTTTGTGATCGAAAATTTCTTCTGACTTTTTTGAAGTCTTTGGCGTACATGCGCCGCACTTTGCCTGAAAATATGGTTGAGGATTTCATTAATGAAATGGCTGAATGTATGATCATGCACCATCTGGAAAATACTGGGCCTACAGGAGAAATGTACTTTGTTGCTCCACATATACTGATAGTAGCTGAAAAATAATTCGAGAGCTATTGTATCCAATCAACAAAAGTAAAAATAATCATTTTATGGTAGTCTGTACTAAAGAAATGTATTTTGAATAATTAGGACATATCTAAGTACTTATATATACATAACATACTTATTAGTCGTAGAAATATTATTGTTTGCAATTACATGCAATAAAATATGCCTCCTAATAAAATAACAACTCTACACGTAATATATAAAAATACATTGTAAAAAGCACTTTCAATAACAACGATTATCTGCACTGTTACGATTACTTCTTCTTCTTCAATTCCTCAAACCTGCGAGTCAAATCATCAAAGTCAATGTCATCGTTGTTTGCCGGCGAGGCCAAATGGTCATCGGAGGGCACCGAAGGCAACTCGGGCAGGTCGGGATAAGCACCTTCAGGCAGTTTGGTTCTGGGAGCCTGTTTCAGCAACTCCTTGTTCTGAATTTGCAAAAATGATAATAATGGATCAACCCAAAAGTAATTTATTACCCACCATATTAATGTTGTCAGGTGGTAGTGAAGAATAAGGTGGTGGTAAAGACTTCTTAAAATAATAGTGCAAAACAAATGTAAATACCTAAATGCAAAAATTATACGACTGAAAATAAGCAGAAATTGTTTACGGGGACGAGCCAATTTTTCACATGCAGTTTGAGGGATAAATCAGGATTAAAGAAATTGAGAATTTATTGGTGGTAATATGCATTCATGAAAGATTTGATTTTTGAACAAAAAAATTACCACAAAAATATGCATATTATATAGCAATGGCAGATGAATGTGCTTTATTTGTCATGTTAATTAGTTAGAGCACAGACTAATTGATCACTTCGTTACATGCATTATCTTGCTAATAGGCAAAGGTCATAGCCATCATAGAGATAACACCCTGCAGCTTGTAACTTCAAAGCAGCCACACTTGCAAGCATTTTAACCAAGCGATGTTGGATATCGATTGTTACGTGAAAACAAAGAGGGTACTTGAAGAACCCACAAGGGCTTTAATATCTGAGTATGGTCACCTTATAAAATGGCCAAGTGGGGTTGCAAATGTTTTAGATGCAGGCTGCGGTGAAGGTACAACCACAATTAAAATTTTGGAAGGACTGATTGTAAAAAATGTGAAGGATTATAAAATAACCGCAGTCGATTTGGATGTGAAATTGATTTCTAAAGCAAGACAAGAATTTGGCAATCATAACCATGTTCAGTGGGAACAAATGGATATCACATCCTCAAAAATATGTCGACAACATTTTGGAAAGTACGATATAATACTTTCAATGTATTGCCTACAATTGGTCACTAATAACAGGTAAGAGAGTGTATAATTTCCACAATGTTTAGTCATCTTACTAATATCTATCTTCCAGATGGATCAAAAATTTTTATGAAATGTTAAAACCGAACGGTCAAATATTTCTATTCGTCATACTGCTAAATCCGGTAATGACAGCATTTTTTGCAGTAAGCAAAGAAGATAAATGGTCCAAATATCAAGCAAGCAACCACTGTTTCGGTTCATCTTTCCTGAAAGAAAAGAACCAAGAAACTTGGCTACAACCACTTTTGCAACAAGCCGGATTCAAGAACATGGTTTTCAAATATATTATGTATAGTCTAAAGTTTTCTAACCGAAATTTTCTGCTTGTTTTTTTGAAATCTTTGGCATTCATGCACAGGACTTTGCCCGATAGTATGGTTGACGATTTCATTGATGATATGGCTGAGTGTATGATCATAAACCATCTGAAAACTACTGGGTCTACAGAAGAAATGTACTTTGTTTCTCCACATATTCTGATAATAGCTGAAAAATAATTTCAAGCTATTGTTCTAATCAAATAATATAGCAAAACATTTATCCATATATTCTAAATATCAAAATTATGTTTGTTACCTGGACTAATGTAATATCATTCGCTTTACAATTAACATGCAAAAAAACTCTTTGATCAGGTTTTTTAATGGAACTTCCCATCGAAAACATTTTTCAAAATACTGATAATTGCATGAATCATGCTTGATAATCTGTTATCTAACTGTGATGAAAAAGCTAAAGTCATAACCGTAAACAGTGTAGCTCAAAATAATTGAGTCATACCCCAAAATCTGTGTTAGATTCCTTTGATTCAGCTCCCGGTGGAATATTGTAAGAGAATGGGGCTCCATACGGCATACTGCTTGGCGACGGAGCTGTAGGATCCATTGGACCGGTAAAGCCCCCCAATCCAGCGACATTGTTTCCCATGGGCTGAAAACGTTCCTAAATAATCTAGATTGTACTGTACGAATCATGGTGCATTGAGAGAAATCGTTCCCTAGAAATTATTTTAGCAAAAAATCTATTATTTATTACTGTATAAAAGTTTTCGGACAATTCCTCATTGCACTATATTTCAGAAAACTCACAGGGTAGCTGAATGGCATTTGATGTGGTAATGGTGGAGGTTGTGGATATCCGATAAATCCTGGTGGAGGTATGCCCCCTCCTCCTCCACCTCCCAGATTGTTCTTATCGGTCAGATCAATCAGCATTCCGTCTGTGTTGCCTTCGCCTAATATTTGGGGATCAGGGTCATATGGAATATCGTACGTTTTCGCAATTTCAACCAAATATCTCTCCACGAGAATTTTTGGAGGGCTCTGTATTGACATTTTATGTCTGAGCTTATGACTGATTCGAGTTTCAGACTCAGTCCGACAGGATTCTGCAAATTGCAGACCATATTTTCCAGTGAGCAACTCGCCTATTACCTTCAATTCCTGCATAAGATAAAATTAACTTGTATTTTAAAATAAAACAAAAATCATCTTGAAGCAATTTTCTAAATTAAATCTGGCTTGTAGAATAAAAAAGATCAAAAGGTACCTCTTTATTAATCATTTTAAGTAAACTTGTAATTAAATTTAAAAGGTTAGTATTTTTTTTATTAAAAATAAGAACATACTTACTGGACAATCGGATTGGAGACGTGGTGCAACCCAAATTATGCTAGCAATTGCTTCTGCAATACCTTCATCCAGATCTTTCATCTGCGTTATTAATCCAAACCTAGCCAAAAGCAGATCACAGTACATCTCAACGAGTTCCATCGCTTCTACCAAATAATCTTCCCTTTAAGAAATAGAGTAGATATGAAGTATTGCCGGACAATAATAACGAGAACACATTCCAGGAATACCTTACGATGTGCTCGACACGAATTTTAGCCCTCTCATACTTCCCGGTTTGTATAAAATCAGCAATTTCTCGACGAGACTTTTGGGTCAACTCGGTTTTTTTCTTCTCCAGTAATTTTAGTCTGTTAATGGCTAACCTTAAATGTGTTTTCAGCTTAGTGTAATTAGGCCCGCTGGAGAACATTTTCACAGGTGTGATTCACGAACAATAGTACGAATTTTATCTTAAAATATAAACGTAGCGTAAAAGTGATTAACAGTGACTCATTTCTATTATAAAAATGACGTTCCTGTCAAAAAGTTAGGTTATGATCAAAGACGTTCTAAAAAAGTGGATACGTTGTATGGAGAATTGTCACAAGAGGGAGAGAGAAAGCATCTATAGTAGGATATCATTTAGGGTTTAAATTTAAAAGGAAAAAAACAAAACTCCAAATTTTTGTATAATTTTAGCTGACGAAATTATACCGAACGATATAATTAGTCAAAAAAGCAGGAGAGGGAAGTCACTAATTAGGAAAATTTCGTTTTATATTCTTTGAATTATCTTAAAAATAATTTGCTTATTGAATAGTTCAGTTGGCGTAACTGTTTTTTTTTTTTTTTGGTATGGCTAACTTCATTGTTCTGTTTGATTAGTAGTGCGATGGTGTGACAAAATTAAATTTTGTAAGTGAACTTTTAAATATAAATTAAAATTATAATTCGTGCTCGAAATGTTGATTATTTCTGATACAAGCACGCATTTTTTTTCTCCATACTCTCAACAGCATTTTGCAAATGTGGGATTGTAATATTTTTAGTCTTTTTCTTTTGGTTTTCGCCTTTTATCAATTATATTTCCCCTTTTATGACATAAAATTCTCCGATGTCAAAAATCAGACATTTTGCATCAAATGTTTTCTCCTGTTGTCAAAATTAATTCCTAGTATTAATATTGTGTAGGTTAAGACTCAAAAGACTTTGTACAAAAACTTTGTATTTAATTAAACGTTACATACGCATACATAACTATTAAAACAAGAAAGAAAAATATCTGTACAACGCACCTATATGTAAAAAATATGTATTAGTGAAAGATTTCTCTTCTTTCTAAACAGTCCCTCAAGTATCCCTCCTCAATCGATGCATCTCCATTGTTGCATAAGCACATCCTATCATATTCCATCCTCGACATTTTGATCTCCTTCCCACATCCCTGCAAAATCTTGCTGTTGACCCCTACACTTAGCATCTCCTCAAACTTTACAACTATTTTCCCTGCATCCACCCTTATTGTATCTATCTTCAACTCCTCCATCACTATATAACCCTTTGGAGCTGAAAAGGGAGACACCGTCTCCCTTTCCTCCCATCCCCAATACTTCATCTGTATCTCCAACGCTTCCAGTCTCTCTTCAACCCCACTCCTCAGCCCCGTACAACACAACAAAATTATGGCAGATAATTCTGTCAAATGAACATAGTTTAGAATGAGTGGATAACATTACTACAAACCAAAATTTATTTAGGTCTGTCAACTGTTTCAATTATTTTGAAATTTCTGTAGGTTATAGACAATATAACAACAAGCAATAGAGTACTTCTATAACTTATAATATTTCTGATTATTGCAAGTAGACTATAAGAACTAAGAAAACACGTCCCCACATCCTGTAAAATACAAAACGAATAACAAAACAATCTCTGTTCGTATTTTAAAATTTATTTTAAAATTATAATCTTATCCCAATACACATCAAACATAAAATATTACCTTATAATGTCAAAATATATTTAATTAGTTATTGTACAATAACATAAAACACTGCCATCAAATATAGTGACGGCAATTAAAAAGTAAACTATATAAAGTCACTTATATATCGTAAACTGGCTCCCCTTTTTCGTTCCATGTGTTTTTTACTTTTTCGAAGACGAATGTGAGGTACAGAGCTGAAAAATTAATTATATTTAATATAATTACTATTATATAATTATTTAATAAGTAATTGTGATTTTGATTAAATGCTTACACTCTCTCCAAAAATGACTATTTTTAAGCATATACGTTGAATTGTTAAAAATTAATATAAATTTAGTTAATAATTAATAATAAATAAATATATGTTTAGTTTAATTTTTAACAATTCAACTTATATGCTTAAAAATTAAACTAAATATATATTATGTTGAATTGTTAAAAATTCTGGGTCACATTCCAATATCAAACCAACACACTGACTTTACATCACCATCTCAAATTTTGATACAATCTGGCAAATGTAGAGTGCATATGTCGACTAACAAAAATATAAAACTTTATTGAAATATCACAATCTAAGATGATTAGATATATTTTTTTACGAAAGTGTTGATTTGATTGGACATCTTTAAAACCAGACAGATCCTATCACAGTAAGATATAAGTGAAAATAATAATAATAATCACAATAAAGCTTACATGATGCTTCCCATTCAGATTTTGATAAAGTCCCTATAGGCGACCGAGGCTGATATTTGTTCTTATAATCTTCGGCGTGGATGTAATCATCGGAATCCGTTCCAACCAAACCGTTTGCGTCCTGACACGGAAACGGCTCCAAACTCTTCATATTAGACAACAAATACATTCCCTCGTTTTTCATGCGTTCATAATAATCATGAAATTTTTCCTTACGCACGAATTTCAAACCGTATTTTTTCGCCAACTTTATAAACATAGGGAAGTGTACCAAAAATTCTGGACAATCGACGCAGCCGTCCAAGTAAAAATTGTATTTCGCTCCAAAGAGAGGTGGTTTGGCAACGTTACATTCAAACGAAACGTTGTAGACATTGTTCCCAAACGTATTCGTCGAGGATTTTTGAGCTCTTGCAATTAGTTCGTTGGCGTCGGGCATTGTGCCGATAAAAAATCCGCCGGGTTCCAAACATTCACCGGCGTTCTTTAACATACACTCAGCCTGGTTGAGACTTTCAAAGCTATAGTGATACGCAAATTGGCAACTAACTAAGTCCAATTTCATCGAAGGGTCCCTATACTTTTCTCGCAATCGTACTCTAGTGCAATCAGCGATAATATATTCTATAGAATACAGATTAACGGGATTTCTATCTCTGAAATTACGACTTTTCATATCCTCGTATCTCGACTTGCAATGTTCCACAGAAACCGAAGCTATATCCGAACATATCAAATGGTTTATATTCCCTTTGCGCCACTTCAGTAAATCACCCCCTTTTCCGCAACACATATCATGCACGCGTATAGGAGCGTTATGCTTTTTAGTATCCTTAATTTTCTTTAAATACTCATTTATAAGCATACTTTTAATCCAGTTCTGAAAATTTCTCATAAAAAATATTCTGGACATTGCACGTTCGTCTAAACCTTTCTCTTGCAACATGTTATAATGTTTCGCGACAACTTTTGCATGTCCTTGTATATATTCGCCATGGGATTCATTTGTTACCACTCTTTTGTTTTTCGGCACATCAACACTATTGCAGTGTTCGATTGTTTCTTTTGGACTTTCTTGTGTACAACTTTTACGTTTAGTGCCTACGTTAACTTGATTTTTTTCATCGTTTCGTTTACGTTTAACATTATTACTTCTTGCAGAAGATTCGCTAAACTCACTACTGCCAGAGTTCTCGTCACATTTTTTACTACTATCGTTCTGTTCCCATTGTTGATTGTGTTCTTCCGTTTCCTCCGTTTTTGAAAATGAATCATCATCATATTCGTTGGGACATTCAGAGTTTCGAGCATCGGCATCTGCCGCGGCTAACACTAAAGCCTGTTCTAAGTCATCTGTTTCGTCAGTTCTATATTCCACCTCATAATTCTCGGTAGAAGTCATTTTTAATGTCAGTTTTATTACTTAACCTAAGACAGTTGTGACATAACCTAAAATGAAAACTTCAATTTTCGATATACTTCCTACAAAACTCTAAGCAAGTAACAACCAAATCAATAGTTATGAGTAAATAAATGTATTAAATTGATAGTACTTGCTTATGAACACATATTTATTAGTAAATATTTGTTTTGGTTATTAACAACTAAATAGAAAGTAGAGAAACAAAAACTTACCTCTCATAATAATTAAATAAAATGCACTACAAATTACAGTATTTTGCTTGAATAATTCACAGATTTCCTTTGATTTCAAGAAAATTTATTCATGGTTTGTTTATAGTAATGCCATGAAGTTAGCTGAAATAGTTACGTCACCAGATGTCAATAATGACGTTCTGAAAATCTTAGTGACATTTTCATAAATTTTTTACGTTTGTGATAAAAGTTCTGAGTTCTTCTTATGGTGTTTAAATACTTACGGATATAAAATTAGAAGTAACTACGTATCTAAGGTAAGTAGAATTAGTATATTGCAAAAACAGTGAGTATTTTAAAAACAATTTCCATAATCTTGCCATCACTTGCACATTTCTCTTTTCAGAAAATGTTTAAACGAAACAAAGTACCTCAAAGGAAGGAATTTTCATTCGAAATGAATCAAATTGAAGAAGACATTCGGAACATACAAACGGATGCGGAGCAAGTGAAGAAACTGTACGCTTGTCTCGATGAAAAACCTCCGAGACAAACGAAACGATTCACCGACGTACAAGAATATTTAAAGGATATGGATACGGTAGAGGAAGCTGCAGAAGCGGTAAAAAGTTTAGTTTCCCGATTGCGAGACGTAGAGGAGGAAATCTCTACAAAGAGAAACGAAATCGTTGAGCAAAGTAAACATATTTTATTAACAAGTGCAGATAAGTAACTAAAGATAACAGGTTACAATAAATTGATAATATATTATTTGTAAATATTTAACAAAAATAAAAGTTGTTTTTATTAACAAGGTGAACGTCATATGCATTGTACGATTCAGTTACGAGACAGATGGTAGTTTCCTGAAAAAAACTATGCAATTGTCTGATGCAATATTTAGATACGGAAAATTTTACTCGAAACTGCATAAATTCTTTAAAAATCCAGTTCTGATTCAGCGACTGAATTATTATTGAAAAAATACTACAAAAAAAATAGAACTGAAATATAATTGGGGGATAAGTCAATCAACAATTTTATTTGCAGGTGTCGTAAAAACAATCTACCACGTGGGGAAAATATAACGCCCCATAAACCGTCTGATACGGGGAAAAAGGCAAATTTGTTCCAATTGCTATCAGCAATAGTATAACACTGCAACGTTCAACATGTTAATATTTAATTTGATACCATAGAAAGCAGTTTTACTTCATAAAAAGTTACGATATATTTTATTGCACGCACAGAGGGTTGGAAATGAATATTTTTAAACAATTTCTGAAAAAATCTTGCAGGACTCACTATTTATTTGTATATGAAAATGGTAGACTTAGATAATATGGATATGTTATACTTGTTGTAACTGCCTTCCTTGGTGCTACGCATTTTATAGTAATACCAATTTTATACCGATATAACGGGGTACGTTCCCACATCGATACGTACGTTCCTGTCAGCCAAGCCGAGGAAAAACGAGCACGGTCCTAAAACAAAACAGTAACAACACAATCGACACACACAATCAACGGAATCCATTGCCCAAAAGCGTGAAACCGTAACACCCAAAAGCGCACGCAGAATGAGAATAAACGATCAACTGGTAATAATAATTTATTGTTTGTATATTATATACATTATAAAAATACAACATGGACGGATGTCTATATAACTAGCCTTTAAGAGTGATTGTATAAAGTAACAACGTGTATAGCTAACAATAAAAATAGTTAAAGTATATAAAGGCGGGAATGTTAAGTGGTCACGTTTAAGTACAAAAATTTTTTACAAAAAAGTAGCTGTCTGTACAATGAAGTATAAAGTCAAATTTTACGAATAGTTATGATTAAGTTTTAACTTCATTCCACAGACTTCATAGTAAAATACCCAGAAGTAATGTTTAAACGAAAATAATACACTTAAAATAAAAAATAGATATTCGAAGAATAAAAGAACAAACACTTTAGATGATGCATCATAAAATTTGTGCTAAATACGGTCCATATAATAAATTTATTTATACACGCAAAATAGTTGAAAATCTCGTTTTGGATTTCAATAAAAAACATGTAAATAAGAATAAATAATAATAAAAAAAATTCTCGAATCTAAAGCTAATATATTGCGTGCACAAATAAAATTACGTAATGCATCAAATTCTGTTGCATATAAGTAAACATTTTATTATTTGCTTTAAATACTTTTAAATTATTTGTTATACAAGGCAAAATGTTCTTTTTGAACATACAATTTGTACATTATCTATCGTGCAATACCAGAAAAATTATACGGTAGTGTTCACAATATTATAATTATCAACATTTTCGCTGCTATGTTACAACGAATACAAAAAATCAAATTATAAATTATTCATAAAGCAAAGTTCGGTTACATTAGTGTTTACAAATCCATTTGTATCTGCCATGCTTATGAAAATTTTATTTGTTTCTCTCACCTAACCCCCCGATCTATTTTAGGAATAACTTCTAAACGGTGTGACTTTGGACATATGTATGTTTAACCCTCTCGTTCATTGGGTCCACTGTTTTTATTAAATTCAATCTTATCCCAATACAATTCAATCTTATCCAAATCCAATACAATTCAATCTGAACCTAATCCAAAATCGAGACCAAACCGAATCCAATACAATTTAATCCAAACCGAACCCAACCAAATTCAATCCAATCCGAACCAAATCCAGCTAGCGCCCAAAGGCTGCGCCACCTGGCACCTGGACGTCCTCACCAGGAAGACGTGTCCTCGCTTAAAGTATTTCATCGTGTTCACAAGAGAGACGGCTATCCGGCTTTGGCCATCCAATGGGGCACCGTCGAGTTGGTAACCGAGATGCAGGAGAACCACAAGGAGCTGGTGATCGGGGGAATGTTGCAGCAGAGGGTTTCCAATTGTCTGCAGGTGCTCGATAGGATGTTGAAGCAAGACGAACCCATTGTTTTTAGCATTTGGTGGTCAGTGAGAAGAAGAGCGGATTCGGAAGTAGCAATATTTATGATGCCTACTTTTCCTCCTTCTTCTTTATCTCAGCTTCCATCTTCATTTTTCTTCTTCCATTTCTTTCATTCTTTTCTGTGCTACTCTTTTTTTCCTACTTCTTTCTTTCTTTCGTTTCACATCTTTCCTCTGGTTTATTATCAATCTGACTTCAACCTTCTTTCTACTTTCTACTCTAACCTTTCTTCATTCTCCTTTTCCATTTTGCTTTTGTGTCGTTTCTTCCGTATTCCCACTTTTTTCTTCCTTTCTTCTCAATCTCTGCTTCCGTCTTCATGTTTCTTCTTTCTTTTTCAAAGAATTTGGTTCATCAGTCTTTTGACGATTTCATTCTATTTCAGTCTCTTTTCAGCCTATATTCATTGATTTTTCTACTTTCTTTTAGTTTCGCGCTTTATGCTACCGTTGCTTATATTTCTTATAGCTAACTTTTGATGCGTTGTTGCATCGTTTGTCTTCCCACCCCTTGCCGTTCTTCCCTATTACTCCCACATTCCTTATTTCCATTGTTTATTTTTTCTGGAAACTTTTTCTACCTTC
>JAWQRJ010002292.1:0-13796 GCA_033557515.1 Diorygopyx duplodentatus | reverse complement strand
CCATTACACCGAAGATATAGGACATAATGTTTCTTAAGTTTATTGCTCTATACTGATGTTACCTACTTTATGGACATTTAATTTTGTTTGAACTGCGAACGAAACGTCCCCTTTAACTCATTTTGTGCAAAAAAATTAAGTAAAAATACAAAAATCAAGGATTATATTAAATTTCAAATACCCAATTTATGCATATATGCGTTATTATCACCGCTTTGCGAAAAAGGAAAACTTTTGGAAGCAAACCCAAATCATAGTAATTTTCTTCTGCCTTTTGCCTGAGCAATAAACTACATGAGTTAATACTGTGTTCACTTGAAGTTCTTCTACTAATATCCAGTATCTTCCACTAATATCCAGTTCTTTTTCAAACAGAGATCAATTGTACGGACACAACTTAGGTTAGTTTTGTCTTTACAATCAGTGTAGTTTCTTACTCACCGGTAAAAAAAAATACAAGCGACTATAAGGGAGAAATAATGGGAATGTCGATGCCTCTACATTTTTATTTCCAGATGGTCGCCATGTTGCTAACAGAAATACTCTGTATTGAAGTTTGTGCAACGCCAAGTAATTATTTGCTTTTGACGGTAGTGAATTTTTCGTCAGTTGTGATTTTGTATTTCTCGTCACTAAAGCCACCTCCTGATATAGTTATCATTAGACAATAGATCTGCAAGCTTACCAATATGTTCCTCTGACTTATGACTTTAGTAAAAGATTTAGGTGTGTTTTTGAAATCGAAATGATCGTTTCAACCTCAAATTGCTCCTGTAATTGAAAAATCTTTGCGTAATTTAGGTTAATTAAAACTCAATAAGGAAGACACGTTCTTTCTTTGGCTGATAAGTTGAACAAGTCAGGCTATCCTTGTTCAACTTATGGAAAGACCGATTCAAGTACAGCAATGGCCAACCCTGTACAAACGCTATTGAAACTGTGCAGAAAAAGTTTTTGCGGAACCTAAATCATAAATTCGATTGACGGCTTCACTTTCAATTGTACTGCACCTTAATTTTTAAGTTAGTGAAATTATCTCCTAAAACTGGTTTAAAATACGTGGATAGGAAATACCTACCGTGTAATCTAATGAAGCAACTTCCGTATTTTCCTGCATTGTTAACACATGCATTCGCTGCATTCGCTTTAGTGTGGAGGTAATATCTGGAAATATTTTATCCTCGCTTTCAAGTCATTATATGTGTTATTTATTATATGTGCCTTACCCAAAAGTACACCAGGTCAGACTCTTGCGCGGAAACGATAAAGAGAACTCAAATTGGTTGACACCTATATCATACGAGTTTCATGATCACACAACTCAAAAGCAAGTAGTCTCCAATAGACTTTTCTATCGAGCATACATAATCTACGATCCTAGTTCTTTGGCCAATGAACTCAGTCGTTCCATCAAAACCCTAACAGGTAACAACTAATCTCTTCGAAGTATAAAAAACATAGGCGAAGGCGTTAACTACGGTATCAATAGAATCCTAGGAGATACAGGGTCTCCACCAGGAACTCCCTCATAAACCTAACTTATTCTGTTAGGAGTCAACCCGATTTAATTTCGCTTCTTCACGTCCACTCAAATGATGTGGCTTCACTGCATAGGATCATGTGAAGAGTATTGTAGAATAGCTCACATTTTAGCTTTCTTTCTTGTCTGTTCTGGCTTATATGATCTACTTGTCCAATAATTCGTCTTGTCGACATTGCCATTCAACCTCCATTTTTAATTGGTAGATCAATGCCATTGAAGGGCGGGTTATGCGATGACCAAGTTCTGTAACCTTATGAATTGAAGAATTCAAAGATAGTAAATACTATACCTTATCAGAAAAGAAAATAAGATTTTGCTGGCCAATATTATTTTTGTAATTATGTTTATACTACTGACATGAAGTTGTTGAACCATAGATTTCTTACTAGTTCGATAAACTAGTCGAACCACTCTGCCTGTTTATAATCCATTTGTAAAGCTGGATAAAGTTAAGGCTATCAACAATTAAAGGTTACTTCCACATCACCTGTCTCGCGTTGCCAGTTTATGATTGGACGATTACTGCACTGTCAGTTCTGTCAACTCAAAAATTATATACACAGATTTTCGTGATCACATAATTTGTATCGATGCGCCTGGTGGGTTCAAATAAGCTCTACTACGCATTGTTTACTGTAATTCCAATGTTCGTGAAGGATTAATTGTTTATTTTGTCTGTACTATTGCAAATGTAAGCAATGATACCTAAATGTTATTGTTGGTATTTCTGCCGGAAATATAGTGTCCCCAAAAATTGTTTCTTTTCTTGCAATTAGGGATGATACACAATTCAGAAGTCATCAATTGTAATTTTAGCGGTTTTATTTAAAATTTAATCTATTAAAACGGTGCCGTGACATAAAAAGGTTTGGGCGATATCGTAGATGCTATGTTCACCATGTTCGTCGCTATGTTCACCATGCGATTTATATTGTATGCCAAATATCGCATTGCATATATACGCAGCCTTATTATATGCTATATAATATGCTATTATATGCTAAATGTCAACTGAGTAGACTGCAAAATGCTATTTATGACAAAGATAACAATAACAAATGTTTTTTGGTTACCACTAACATTTGTAAAATAATCCAAATTTGTAAACAAAAAGAACAAAGTTTCATAAAGATGCAGACGCTACCTAGTCAAAATATTATTGTTCTTAAAGTGCTCCTACATGATTTGTGAATAATGAAAGCCCTATTTATCCTACCGCCAAAAAATAATGCCGAAATCTTTAAAAGGAATTGAAAAATTGCTAAATAAAAATTTACTAAAGAACTGTGATAAGTAAACTTTAAGAATTATTATTAAACAATAATTTATCGAGGTCGATTTAGAGATCACAGGGTCCTTTTTTGATAGATGTTCTATATGTTTTTTGCTATATCTTCCTCTCTTAGATTCTACACATAGGTAACACAAAATACAGCAAATTGTAGGAGCAATTAATAAATCATCAAATCAAATAAATTAAAAATTACAAGAATTTCGATTGAAATTTTAAAAATATAGAAAAATACGATAATTTCCTTTTAGGAACCATTCAAAAATACAATAAGTAGAATGTCGTTGAACACGAATAGGATAGTGTATAGTTAAAAGTAATTTTAGTTTGTATATCTTTGATAGTACTAGAAGATTTTATATTTAAATATTTCTTGATTTTCAATCTCCAAAGGAGATTACAAAAATGTAATTGATTAATAATTAATGTGATTAAAAGTGATTGTAATGGCTCGAATAAAGATTGTAAAGATTTATCAAAAAATACCACACTATTAAATCCTGTATAGACAACAGACTAAGGTTGTATTATAAAAATTTTATACAATTCATTTAAGCTAATATTTCTTTTTGATTTTTTTTTAATTATGGACGCCCTATATGTCTATATTGACAAGGCCAGAAGAGTGACCAACAACTAAGGAAAAGGACACATACTACTATATGAATGGATCCTGGTTACCTAACATACGCTCTTATGAGTATTGCATTCTGTCAAAAATTTGACGGTGAGATATTTGGTGAATTACGCTATATTCTTGGTACAACGTTTGGCAATTGATTTGTCTGCCCATCTGCCTAGATGTATATCCGTCTGTTATCAACAATATTTCTATTTATGTTAGGGAAAAAAGTTTCAAATAAAATATCTTTGATTTGTAATTACTTTTGTTACATTGTTAAAAATCGATTTTTTTTTGTAAATAATGGCAAATGAATCCCAAACAATACAACTTTGGGCAAATATATGTTTAATAAAATCGACCACAAATTCGATAGAGATTCTAAAAATACGATAGCGCCTAGAAGAAATGAGACACCATGTATATATTGAAAAAAATGTTATATCATAGAGGAGTGAAACTACTGTAAGTTATATTTGAAACAAGTTTTAAGAGAACTTACGCTCACGCTAGTGACTTTAAAAATGTCCAATAACCATAAATTCGATAAGGAATTAAATGCCACAAAAGCTTTTACCTTTTAACAATTTTAACAGATTGGTTTTGATACATATCTAAAATGATTCGGAATTATTGATTAGGGATTATTGATTAATTAGATGAATATTAGATAACTGAATGGTACTATGCACGTTCAAGATTCGTGCAGAATGTTTATTAAAGGTCCAAACAGACCACTCATTATTACGTTTCTTATAAAATTGTTTATCTACAATTACTTTTTACCGGGACGCGTTCACAACAAATGTAGATTATGAATTATATGAAAATTTAATTTCAAGTAAAAATTGCTCTGCAAGCGTTTGGGGTTATTTGATAAAAAGAATTAAGAAAACACAAACAAATTAAAAACCATACAAATTTACTGCATACGCAAACAAATTTTAAATAAACCCCACCGCAAATTTATGCAAACTGCAAATTCAACAAAAATTTTGCTTTTGTGCTGAAAATTAATGTCCAACATTCGAAAGCACATTAAATAATAATTTTACAAGTTTAAAAAATAAAGAAATATTGCCTCCTATCTTGCATAAACTGAATATTTTCATTAGTGACTAGACTTACAAATATTTACTTAGTAATGTGTATGCCTGTGCTTTTGGTACAATAATTATAGTATAGCAAAACTAATCTACTGGATTTTCAAATTTAATTTAATAATGTTTCTAGATATAGTTTATTATGACACTATATCTAGAAACCTTAACTATACTGTGACTATTTTGACAATACTAAAAACAACAAAGTTTACGTTTAAAGCATATTAGCCATTTTATGGTTATAAGTTGTAAAACATCATAATGTAAAAATCTTGCTGATACTTTAGTTGAACAAGCAACTCTGGGCAGATATTAAGGCACGTGTGGCAAATTAAAGGTTACCTTTATGCCCCACACTATTCTTAACACCCTAAGTAAATGGTCCATTATGCTTTTATAACACTTCACACCTTCCCATCTATTCCACTGTTTGACACCCTTCTTAGTACTGCCGTTAAAGCATTTTATTTGAAATTTGTGAATATCGTTTTAACCTCATATAGCAAGAAAATGATTGTAACTTACAGGTTTATGGCAAGAGATTTATTCTGCATATTCCAAAGCACCAAAAAAAAATGTCTTCATCTCTTTTTACATAATCTAAAATCTGTCTTTTATTCGTATTTTCGCTGAAAATTGATTATAACTCTCAGGTTTTAAAACGACAACAATTAAGGCCCTTCAGTTTTACGTCTAACTTTGCGGGAATTGAGTATTTCTACCGTAATTAACCTTGTTACAAAGACATTCAGAGAGAAAGCGGTGATTAACTAAATTACTGTAGTAACAAAATTTGCCCGTTCTTTCGGTGAAAACATTCATTTATATAGTAAGATTTGAAGAATATTCATAGACTGAGGAAAACGTACCTTTAGTTTATACCTTTACTTTCCGAGGTTAAAAAATAAGAACATAATATGTATTATAGTGTGCAGAATGTGTGTAACATATTATGTATTATAGTATGCAGAATTTGCTATATCTTATATTAGACAAGACAATTTTAGCTTTCACCGTTGAGTTACTGTCAAAAAGATATCGAGAAAGTATCATACGTTTTTCTATACCTCATAAGAACATATTTTCATATTCGAAGTCTACTCTGTATAGCCGAAAGCAACGTATTATTGTATAAATTGACTATAAACATCCACCGTGTACTTCCCATATATTTTTCTTTATGCCTCATTCGCATCCGGGTGATGTTGCTCTCTCGATTGAGAAATAGGTATTCCAGACGGTGCGTTTTCTGGCAAATTGAATGCATAAAATTGGATTTTGTTTTCAATTCACTGCAATATGGTTACCGGTATCGTAAGGACATTTTCCATGAATTTCTACAACCGAATATACACCAAATCAATTTACTATGAATCACCGTGCAATATGCGAATTCTGCGGAAGTCTTGGAGCATCCGATGTTTTCCTGTAGGTACACTGAAATAAAATTTGCACCTCTTTTAAATCTATTCGTACTTAAAAAAATGCAGCGTAACAAATACGCACACTTCGTATTTTTATTTATTATTAAAGGTTTTATAATAAAGTGCAACTTATAATTTTATCTTTGTTTGTGTACCTATTTGGTCAACAGATGGTGCTGCAAACATTCACTAGATATGTGTAGTAGCAGTGAAAGAGCTATTGGAGTTAAGAAATTCCATTTCCCTGCTAATAATACTGACGCATGCGATCAGTAAGTCAAAAAATCAGGTAATGTTCTCATTTTAGTATGAATCGGCTAATCAGGCAATCGCCCTCCATAAATTCTTTCAAGGCTTTTAAGAGAAGTGAGAACGGTGTTGGCAAAGAAATTATAGGATATTATTGAATTAAATTGAAAATGATAAACCTTAGCTATTCATAAAAGGGTTATTTTACATATTATTAGTTTTATTTTAAACAATGTAACAGTTAATAAATAAGGGTGAGGTATAGGACATGCGCGTATATGGTAAATCTACTAATATTTTGATAAATAAATTTATTGTGGGGCTCAACTTAAAAATGCACATTTTTCAGGTACACAGCACTATATCGTTTTAGATATAGACATGTCGACATGAACGTCAGCACATCAGACGGCGGCGTAAGCAGCTTTCAGTGAAAATACCATTGGGAGATTTGCAAATCCTACGATGGTACCCGGCCGAAGGAACTAAAGCCTGACGAATGCTGATGAATACCTTGGCGCCGTTGGCTACCGAAGCATGACAAGTTCAATCCCCCTTCCTTTGCTTTAAATTAAATAAAATCTTAGCGAACATTTGGAACCATTTCAGAGCATCGTCCCTAAGATGTATCTGCGTAACGGTCAGGTAAGGTGAATGCCCGTCAGCTTAAACAATAGGACCTAAATGAATAGGGTATTATACCGAAAAGTTACTTCTCAACATTTAAAACGTATTGGGATCTAGTTAATGAGTTGATATATGGTGGTAATACTCTACATTGTGGTGACTACAACCAAATTGTATGTGAAATTTAGAAAACTTTTTTTTGTTTGAATATTGCCTTTAAATATTAATTAATGCAACTCTGCTGGTTAAAGTACAAAATTGATTCAAAACACGATTTATTTTTCATGTTTAGTAGTAAAAGCTACTAGTGAAATATCATTATTATTATTATTAGCCTTAACCACCCTATTGGGTATCGGCCACCCCGCTTACAAAACATGAAAAGAAAAATAAATACAAAAAGAAAATAAATACAATGGAACTTATATAAATAAATAAATAGATTCCCAAAACCCATTATATAACTTGGTATTAATGTTTATCGTATGGTACAAACTAATAACAACGTAAATCCAACTCTTGTTGCAATTGGAGTGTCTGTTGTAAGTTATTCCATTCCTGTCGTTCCTTCGCCTTCCTCATCTGTTTATTATGTATGTGGGGGGAATGGTCATTGCTGAAATATACACTGCATCAATTAGGGGAGCTAATTTTCATTTTATATAATTACAAGCAATATAAACAAGCGTTAGTTCATAAACCTGCAATCAGGGTAAATATTAGCCCAGTCATACTTCCGGGGTAACCGCGTTTTAGAGAGCAATTAATTCCACATGCAGCTTAAAATTAGTGCCATTGACGAATCGATTCCAATTAGGTTTATACAGATAATACTGCAATATTTGTGGATAATTCTATTTCCTAGAATCATTAAGAAATAGCGCATTATGCTTATTTGGGTTCAATATAGAATTTTAGATACAGTACTACTATTTTTTATTATTATTACTTCTTATTGTGTAGTCATATTTTAATTACAACAAAAATTATTACCTCGCAACTAGAAAATGCTGCGTTATAATTATTGGATTGTTGAATAACATGACATTGGTAATCCGAAGATGTGTTAAAATATAGCCTCACACACTGGATGTTTTGTGTACATTTTTGTTTTTATTTTCAAATTGTCCTTCGTTCTGAATGCACATGCGGGCTCCTCGTGCCATACTCCTTTGGACATCTCCAATCAGCTCAGTGTCACAGCTGCAATGGCTTTCTGTAGTCTGGCCTTCAGATCTTCGATCGTATTAACAGGACTCCTGTACACGTAATTCTTCATGTGTCCCCACAGAGATCTGGAGATCTTGGAGGCCAGAGAATAGTACCCCCACGGCCAATCCACCTGGTCGGAAAATTAGTGGACAGAACCTCCCGTGCTAGATGAGAGTAATGAGGCGGAGCTCCGTCTTGTTGATACTACGTACTCGGATGTCCAATGGCATAATCATCAATCTTCGAGCAATTCTCGGAGAACTTTTTCCATAAATCTGGCGTATAGATGACCATTCAGTCCCTCTGCGATTCTGGGCTTACCTGCGATTCTCTGCGAACGCCTGAATTTTATTTAAGTAGATTTCTTGGAATTAGATTTTCTTCGATTATCAATTTATCTCACCAAATGGTTGTTTAATATACCGCACCATAGATTTACGGTAAACCTTCGCTGATACGCTAGTACGTTTGTTCCAAAGTGTTGCGGATCGGTTTCAATCTGTTCCAGCAACCACCTACAGAACTGCAGTCATCTTCCAAGGTCTGCTGGTTCAGGACGATGGACACGTACATAATGATACAGATAATGCCGCTGTTTACGGAGAAAGCGATGGGTACTGGACATTCAATATGTTATAACTTTTCGTGTCACCTACTATCTGCCAACTATCTTACAATCTTACAACAATCTTACATCTGCCAACTCTTGTCTGGACAAATTTGAAAGCAATGGCGTTTTCCTATTGGTCATCTTTAACACCTTCTAGTTCTTCTATTATTGATCCCTCAACAATCTTATTACCACTTTATGCACCTAGTTTTTGCACCCTGTATGCCACGTTTTAAATTTTTGGTTAAATTTAATTTTGAATAACTCTGGCGAAAGGACAAAAAATGTGAAAGGTTTTCAGCTGCAAGCTGTCTGTAATGAACGTGACGTTGAATTCCTCGAGTTAATCTTACTATTAAACGAGCTAATCTCTTTAATTAATTAATTAATTAATTTATCGGCATCGTTTCGCCAACAATCGATTAAGATAGGTCTACAACATATAAAAAAATATATGAAAAAATATAAAAAATACACACTTGAGCGTTTGAAAATCGGTAATTTTTGACATTTAACAGCACAGAATTACGATAACGCAAATTTCGATTATACTTAGGATGTTTATTTTACTTATCAGCCTGCGTTGGAAGGATGAAATTTAAAAAATCTCATTCATACATCTACGCGACTGATATGTATTAGGCTTAACTGTCCTAGCATGCTGGTTACACAAAAGGGTTACTTAAATAACCCAAAATATCCCTATATTTGTCTTATAATTTCTGAGAGGGCATCTATCGAAAAGAACCCCAATCGAATTATTTTTTGAACGTGCTGAGCGTATAGAAATCAATATACAAGTATCGTATACTATACAAAGCAGTGGTTAGCAGACAAAACAATTATACAATATATTCAGCGAGTAGAAGATATGCGCCGTTACGAAGATATTACGTTTACTTATGGGCAACTCACGGACAACGGACAACGAATAGCGACGGAAACCAGCGAACAACGCATTGAGAAGATTTACGGCAATGCACAACTCAACTAATAGCGGCGGAAACCAGTGAATAACTGTAATTTTTGTCTGCAGCTAAACTAACCAGATTACACTACTGATACAGTCAGAGATATACTAGATTCTACGTAAAATTGTGTAATGCTATACCTAGAAAACCTTTGTTAAAAAGATCTTTATAACCGAACTATATGATCAATTTTCCTTTAGAGATACAAGCACTATATGGAAACGTTTCTTATAAACCTACTTTTTATATACAAACATGACTTCGTCGGCACTTTTAATTCTATTTGTTATGTATACGAGTATGCATTATGTCGCAGATGTACGGTATGCCAAAGTTTTTACAGTGAGTTTTCCTTTACCACTTGCAGAAACTGTTCAAATCTGGGCGTCACCACTATACTATATATTATGTTTAGAGTATACTTTTCTGCAATATATGCTAAACATATAAATTCTTCTAAGAAAAGAAGTCTTATGTTTTGATACACCATGTTAATGAGATTTTTTAGAAATAACAAAATATACATTACTACTCGCTCCATTAATATGCACTTATTTTACTTAGAAACTCAGACAAATACTAGTAATTCAAGCGAAACTTGGAAGTATCTGATAGACCAACCGATAACTCGGCCTACCAAGCATTTACGCTATCAAATAAATAATAACGTAATCGACACCAAATCTTTGCTTCAATAAATCAGATCAAAAGCTTAAGTAGAGGTTAATATAAAACGAATATATTTCAAATGAATGTCGAAATAGTGTGCCGTATTATTTATTATATGTAAATCTGTAGACGCATTTATACGTAAATTTCTTTATTGAAAGATGGAGAATTTATAAACATCGACGAGAAAAAAATATTTAACTTATTCTACTTATTCTACTTAAAAGAAAATCGACAAATGCTGTTAATTATAAAGTTAATTGAACAGATTTAAAGACGCTGTTAAGAACAGATAAGTAAATAATTTTAAATTAAATATTTTTAGTACTTACAAAACGACAGAATGACATAACTTGAACAATGGAAATAAAAAAAGTGCAGAAGATGTATTATCAAAACGTCAGCATGCTTATAAAACTTTGGAAATAACTTAATATTACATACTTTGCTAACTAATAATGAGGATATGAATGATTATATAGGATATAACTAAATATTATATCATACATGATATACGAATAAGTATACCTATAATAAAATGTAAGAAGTAAACAATTGATTAATGTTTAAACAACTAAAGAACTGCTTGCAGGGAAATTCTATCTGCATAGTAAGTAAAGTAGTATCATCTTTATGTTTGATTATTTTTAATTATTTCAGTAAATCTAACCTTCTGTTGCCTGCCGCACTAATTAGAAGTTTCATATTTTCATAATCAGTTTTATGTCCCGTTTGTTTGATTTAATGCTATAAAAAGGACAATTAAAAATAGCACATTACTATGTTATCACGTTCCTTATCGCAAATGCTTGTCAAATTCGTCTAGGCCGCAGCCATATCTACTGATTAACCATGCAAAATATACATATACCCACTTATCGAAACTTTTAAATGAAGCCAATCACACGATTTTTATATTAATTATGATATTTAACGATTCGCCTAGTTCGCCTTTCGGTTGGGTCTTTCGCTCTGACTCGCAAAGCCAGCTTCCATTACTTATTTTGTGACATAAATATAAATCGGATAAGTTTTTAATTATTAGATTAGATGACTTTTACTGGTAGGGGTAAAGAGAACATGGCATTGTAATAGTTTCCAAACTACTGACAGCTCCCCAAATGAGCGCAAAGAGCCACAATTAAGCACTTTCATATTTAACTAGTTTGTTCGTTTGCCGAGCTGCGACGTCGCAAATTGCGAGTACATTATGCATGGCAGCAGTTTGAAATATGCATGTGCAAGTTCCAAATTTAGCTAACGGTAGGAAACTTTTCCTATGTATCTCGGCTTTAACTTTGTTTGTTATTGGACAGCATACGCGTGCAATTCATTATTTGTGAAATATTAAATCCTATACTGTTAAACGCTCTATTCTTGTATGTATGTATGTATGTATTTCCCAGATCGGGAAACGGCTTTAAGCCGCCTGCCGATATTTGCAGGATTTCAATAATCCGGTGCCAGGAATCGATTGAGATATGTCTCAATCGACTTTCGCTAAAATCATTTTATATCGTAAATAAATAAAATTGTACAAAATAAAATTAAACATGGATAGAGAACTGCTGACGCGATCTTTTTTGTGTTTTACCAGCGGGAAATTGATTTAGATAGGTATCGACCTCCAAAAAAATCGTTTTAGGATATAAAAAAATTGTTTTTGCTTATTATAGCTAGGTTGCCGATATAATAGCGTGTGTTGGTCGAACGGAACTAGCTCATTTACATTTCACCACACTATGGCGCTACCAAAACTAAGAGACCGGTAAGCTCTGTTAGGGGTGAGAAACAATGCCTTTTTGTGTTTTGTAGGAATACACATCTAGATTGGAGACATTTTAATAACTAAGTCAGATGTGTTTGAATGGTGAATGTTTCTAATTTACGAAGATGCGAAAAGAATGTAGAAAAGACGAAGATGCACAAAATCAAAGATTTAAATTACATTCATTAAATTAAATCACAATTACATTCGCTAACTTCCATCGAACATAGAGTTAAATTTTATGAAAAATATGTTTCAATATTGGGAATTTCCTATTTACATACATTTTATACAATTGCCATAGTTTTAACATTTTTTCTGCCACAAGCGCATTCAGGTTCACAAATTGTTAATAATAAGAATACAAACTATTAAAATCAACTAATATGCAGGAATGTGTTAATAACGTTTGAGACATTCTTTTTTTATTTTCCCTATTTTCTACGTTTGTCTCCAGTTTTAATATTTGATAATAATCACATTCACTTAAAAAAAAAGATTAGACAATAGCTTTTCCAAGCTTTTCGCCTTTTTCCAAGTAATCCGAATGAATAATGAGAAAAGTAATGTCCCCTTTGAAAATTTCAACTTCGTCTTTCAATAGCCTTCAATAAAGCGCATCTGAAGAAGATATTAAAACTTTTGTTTTTTTCCATAACAAGCACTCCCCTTTATTTTAAAAGGTGAGTGGTCTGGAACACCCGGTATGCCGTTACTTCGTGCTGTTGTATTTATCCCAAAATGAGTGGGGGAGTGTATTTAATGTCTCCCGCATGTGCGAAGTAAAAGGCATATTTCATCCTACATTTTACGGAAACAATAACTTTTTATGCCCTGCGAAGCGAGATGGGAAAGTTTATTTCCTCATGCGGTAGCACCCGCAGGGAAAATATTATCCAGACATAAAAATAATAATGAGATGTATAGGAGGAAAAGATAACTCACTCAAATGCATTGCTTTTATAACAATTTTCTAAGCATTAGAAAATGTGATCATCGTTAATCATCAGGATAATGGTTTTTATTTAACGACAAATTGTAGACATTTGTTTAATTACTAAAGCTATTGTAGATTATGGATGGTAAAATAAAAATTGTAAATGTAAGCTAAAGAGAAGTATAATGTAAGCATTATCCTACAAATTGTTCTTTTGATCGCGACAACTTGAAGTGGCGCAACGCGCAGCTGAAAACTGTAAGATAAGCGTACTTATATACATCTGAAAAGATCATAGCGTTTTAGTCATTTGGCGACATTGCCATAATAATCCCAGAAAAGTAGAGCGGAGCAATCATGGAAGACGTTCATACAAGCTGAACTGCATAGCTGTGCATAAAGTTTTATAGCGAATACTCCTCATTCGCCAAATCCATAGAGGGCGCAAATTACACCGACAAAGTTGAGAGGGTTATAATAACATAATCGATACTTAACCAAGCTTAACTTGGCAATAAAGACATATCTAGAAAATAGAAGTTTCGAGACCGACTAAATCGTTGCTGTTGAAAATGTAGTAAATTAATGTCATACTGCCATAATTAAATTTTAACTACTGGTTAAATTTTGAGCTGAATTAGTTAAACAAATCATACAACACCCTTTACACCCTTTTTGTGAGAAAAGGTTAGCAGAGATGTAGAGGCGTTGTCAGTGTACACAGAGCTAATGAGAAATAATTGACGCAAAAATCCTGAAACCGTTACAAT
>JAWQRJ010002291.1:0-13797 GCA_033557515.1 Diorygopyx duplodentatus | reverse complement strand
GTTTCAAATAGCTCTGATCTTCTGTTTTTACTAATCACATAGTTCTTACTTCTGCAGTATAAACTCTTTATTGCCCTTATTAAGTTTGCATTTACGTCTCTTGTCCTTAGGATGTCCCACACCTTTTGTATGTGCACTCTATCAAAAGCCTTCTCCAAATCTATAAATGCCATATATGCTTTGCTCTTACTCAGTGTGGTTTTGTGAATTATCTGCTTAATTGAGAAAACGTGATCTTGTATACTCCTACCCTTTCTGAAGCCACTCTATGCATCTTCTAGGGTAGGTTCTATTATTTTCTCTAGTCGTATTTCTAGGATTCTTTTGTATATCTTTAAGACGGTACTCAATAATTCCTCTATAGTTGTTGCAATCCCTGGTGTCCCCTTTCTTGTATATAGGTACTACTACAGGTATTTTCCAGTCCTTTGGTATTTTCCCTCTTTTGTAAGCTTCCTTAAAAAGTTTTTGCATTATTATGATACCTTTCTCCCCCATACATTTCAGCATTTCTGCAGTTACTCGATCATGGCCTGGTGTCTTTCCATTCTTAAGCATTCTCAGTGCCTCGGCTGTTTCTTCTAAGCTTATTTGAATTATGTTCTCTTCTATTTCTTCATCTGCTGTTGCTCCCTCGTTCTCCGTTTCTTCTGATACACTTAGTAGCTATCGGAAATATTCTCGCCATCTATTCATTATCTCCCCTTCGTCTATCTGTAACCACAACTCCTGTTCTGTCCTTTGTTGAAAAGTTCTTTTGTATTTTTTCCGTTCTTAGTGTTTTGAGTGTTCTATAGAAAAGTTTCTGATTTTCTTTAATATGCGTCTCCCTTTCGTCGCCAAACCTACTCCAGCTTTTCTGTTTTGCAGCTATTGTCAGATCTTTAACTTTTTTCCGTCCTATTCTATATAAAACATAGTTATCCTGCGTTCTGCTGCTCAAATACTTCCTCCATGTCCTTTTGTTTCGTCCAATAGCATCTTTAATCTCTTGGTCCCACGACGCTGTCATTTTCTTGGTTGGTCTTGTTCTGTGAGTTCCACATACTTCCTTTGCTGTTTCGTATATTAGCGCTTTAAATTGTAACCATATTTCTTCCACATTCGTGTCGTCGTTTACCGCTATTCCGCCCGCTTTTCTCATTACCTCTTCCTCAAATCTCTTCGCCACTGTGTCATCCTTCAACTTATACGCTCTAATTGTTTCATACGTTACTTCTTCTCTCGTGGCTTCTTTCAGTTTCCATATTTAATTGCTCCCAACGTTCTTATTCTCCACTTTATCATCATCGTTTGGGCCATACATCACTATAATAGTTTTCTCTCTTCCCTCCATCTCCCTCATTTCGAGCTGCAATATCCGTTCTGAACACGGTTCCCACTTCTGTACTTGGTTTACCCATTTCTTGTGTATCAGGCATGCAACTCCTGCTGCTGCTCTTTTATCCTGCGCCACACCGCTATATATCATCAAATGTCCATTATCCATAGATATTTCTCTTTTTCCCTTCTTCTTTGTTTCTGTTATGGCCAATACGTCCATCTTTGATTTCTCGAATTCATACACCAACTCCCTCTCCTTTCCACATATGCTTCTAACATTCCATGTCGCCAGTCTTCAAACCTCCTTGTTCCTACTTTGGTTAAGTTACATAGTGTTAGTTACAAATTCTGCCGGACAGATAAAAACAGCTGTGTGGGCCACATACTTCTGTGGATTGTCGAAGTGTTGCACAATCCGACAATCCACAGCATATGACCCTGTCCGGAAGGAGAGTAATTGGCGGCGTGCCGAAGAACCAACGCTTGTTTACCCTTTTCCAAAGAATATCAAAGTTAACCCATTTTTCGACCGTTCATACCAGAGTTACTTACTTCTAAGAGTACTTACTTCTTATGTCTCCGATCTTCAACGTTCTGTTCAAAGGTGTCCGATCGCTCAAAGCTGTATTTAAAGCGTCCCGTCACCATGTTCTCCCCCCAACAATTGCACCATATCCCTCTCGTGCTCTCCAAGCTTTTGTTTTTGGACATCAATGTTTTCGACACGTTTAAAAATCAAGACTACTTTCTATTTGGTTTTCTAGGTTAGGTCTGTTGTCAAACGTAAGTAACGGCAGGTGGAGGGGCAGTGAAGCTACTGTTTTAAAATCAATTAAATTTTTCTTACTACTACAGGTTGCTAAATTATCGGTCTAGCTATTAACCTCAAAAGGTCATATGTTAAACTCCTTAATATGATTTAAAAGTGATTTTATTTTATTCATAACAATTTTTTTTTTTTTTTAGGATTTAAGTGGAGGTAATAGCAATGATAGTTCGGGAGGAGCGGCACCCGGAACACCGAATTCTCAAGGAATGAGACCTACGCCTAGCCCTACCGGATCTACAGGTTCTAGGTCAATGTCGCCGGCAGTAGGTAAGTGAAAGAATTAATATTAAGCATTGGCCGGATGCGTTTAAGGAGCCGTCGTGATGATTATAAAATAGTTTATTTAGCGCTTTTAATATGGAGTAATACGGGCGTTAGGGGTTGGTTTTCTGTTTGTTTTTTTTTGCGAGGTACCGTGGTGGCCGTTCTAACAAAACATTTGTTGTACTTGGAAATAGTTAGGAAATTAAGTTTGGTGGTTATTTAGGTCAGCCAAACATTCCCCAACCGTCTAGACCGTCCAGCGGGCAATCGGACGGAAGCGGCAACAGTCGAATGAGTCACTCTCCGATATCGACGCAAGGAAGCCAAAGCACGTACCCGCCTCATCACGTACACCCGGGTTATAAAGGACACCCCGGCATGGTCTCCCAAGGAGTGGCCGGTCAACCTTTACCTCTCTATCAGCCGAACCAACAATATTCGCAAGGGTCGTACCCGGCTAGGCCTCCCGGTAACATGCAATACCAGGGTTACGCGCCCGGTTCGCAAGCGCCCCCGAGTAACCATTTACCGCCGCAACAGTACGCGAACAGAAGCGGTGTCGGCGTGGGGGCGGCGGCGCCGAATCACATGGCCAATTCGCAGTTCCCCCAGTACCAGCAGCAGTGGCCCGGAACCGCCGGTTCCTCCTCGGGTTCTTCGGGAAATCACGTGGCGCCGTCGGTTTCGGCGAGCGGCGGCGGTAAAGGCAACGCGAGCGGGGGCGCTCCCCCGCAAGCTTCGTCCCCCTCGTCGGGAACGCCCAGGCAGCCGCACTACCTCAAGCAACATTTGCACCACAAGATGGGATTCATGAACGTACCTCCCTCTTCGATGCCCCCGAGTCCCAGTCCGCCGCAAAACTACCACATGGGCCCTCCCCCGGTCGGGCACCATCTGTCCGGCATGGGACCGCCGGCCAGCATGGGGCCGCCTCCGACGACCAGTCCTCTGATGACCAATAACCATCCCCAACCGCCACCCAGCTCTACCCCCAACTCCCACAACCAAATGGGATCGGACATGATGGACAACGGTATCACTACGATAGCTAGCGGGAATTTGTCTACTAACGTTACGTCGGCGGCCGCAGGTTCCGTCACGTCCGTCGTCACGACCGGACCCGACGGAACGACCGTAGACGAAGGTTCGCAGCAGTCTACGTTATCGAACGCTTCAGCAGGTACACTATATAAAACAAAATAGATTCCGATTCTGCATGCCACCCTCTGACAGACTCCCCCTTTATTCATATTTTTATTACCAACCAAGCCACTTCTAACCGGTCGGTCGTCTTGATTACTACTTATTTTTAGTTTCTTTAAGTTGGGTATTTTCCTTTTAACCAAATTGTAGATAATTTGATAGGTATAAAAATTGTGTACTCTATTGGTTATTAAATGTGACGCCATGACGTGCCGACTATTCAGACATTCGGGACCTTCCCCGCCTCTTTGGAATTTCTTTCCTCGAACACTTGCACCTATTGCTGGTATACGTTTACACAAACCTGTTTTCGAAGAGGTGGAAATTCCAAAGAGGCGGGGAAGGTCCCAAATAGTTCAATCGTCAGAACGTCCGCCCGGAAAGCGGGAGACGCGAGTTTGAACTCAGCATATTATATTTCGACCAAAATACTTTTAAAAATCATCTCGTTTTCATAACCTATAAATCTGTAAATGTAGGTTAGGTTTTATAAACCTAACCTACATAATTTTTATGTTCAATAGTTTTGTTGAGTTTCTTTTATAATTAAATTTTTTTATTGTATGTTGATAGCAACATACGATTATCCTTATTTATACCCATCAAATTATCAGTTTAGTCGCAATTCTACCAATTCGATTCGATCACGATTTTTCTACAGCATCCGGCGAAGACCCTCAATGTCCGACATCGAAGGTCCGAAAGAACGACATGGGTCACTATAGCCATCCGACCACGCCCCAAAGCACCGTGCCTTCGTCTCCAGCTGCTAGTATGAACTCGCACGAAGAATACGAACAACTTAGTAATCCTAGTTGGCCGAGAACACCAGCGAGCCCTGTAAGTAATCATTTTATATTTTCGAACGGCATTTTGAACTGACTTTTCACTTAAACAAGCTGAAATGCATCTGAGAATAACTATGATTTACTTACTACTATATAGTGAAGTGCGGTTAGGAGTCGAACGTAAAAGTTAAAAGAACAAAGTGAATGGAAAACAAAGTAAATTATAGGTTATGTTTCATTCACAATATGGTTTTGGCATCTTTACAGTTCCAAATTTTAAATAGACCATTTGAGAAGTTAAAAATCCATTGAAACGTAACTAGGTATCTTGGAAGTGATTGAGGTTAGGACATTGAAAAATCTAATAGCATTATCAATTCAATAGGTTTTAATCTTTAATTCCGCAGTTCGTTAGCCGACAGCTATTTTTGAACGTGGCACACCTAATTGCATTCCATTAATAATCATAATTAGTAGTTAAATCACCAGTTCACTGTTACAATATTCTTTTAATACCATTTTTAGTGAGTGGCATTTTTTTTTTGTTACTTCAGAGTGTGTTTGATCACAATTAAGATTATAAAGGGAGTGATATTTTCCGTTTATGTTTTGTTACTGTGTGATATTAATTAAGGGGTTAGATTACCTTGATAGATTAAAAAAACATTGGTTCTAATATCCATATTAGTTAACAAAAAAACTATAAAAATTAACGGATGGAGGTTAATTTCTAGTTATTCTGCTGTTTATTTTTATTATATATTATTAATATACACTAGAATCTCGATACCGTGAACAAAATAAAACAATGCACGTTCACATTAGCGATTTATTTACGTAAACGGGGGTTAATCTAAAAACGTAAAATGAAATATTAATACAGCAGAAAACAGATTATTTGGTGACAAAAAAGTTTGAAATCTTAGTTTGCTTCTTAGGATTTGTAATTTTTTGCATAATGGCTGTTTCTCTTAGTCTTTTCAAAACCATGAGGTCTGTGAAGTCCACACCACTATATTCTGCCCACTGCATTGCAGTATTTAATACAGTTATAGCGCCGTCCAGTGAAACCTTACTTGACATTTCTTGAAGATTCGAAATACTGGGCACGACGGTCGGGGAACCCCCAGTAATGGATATCATTTGTTCGTTTTGTTCATGTTATACGGTGGCTAATGCGTTGGAAATGTGATTTACGTTATCCGGAGGTGTACGTTATCCGATATTCACGGTATCGGGATTCTACTGTATTGTGTTTATAATTAATTCTTTAAAAACTATAGGCGTAATGGTAGTGTAACCCCTTAATATAAAAGTTTTAAAAAGCAGATGTAACAGTTTCCGAAATAACCCGAACCCTATCCTACAATTAGCGACATGAATAACAGGACACCTAAAAAATTGTTATGTTCAAACTTTGTTACTTCATTCATAGTTTTTGCTTGAGAAATTATAGGTTATGTTTTTTTAATAGTTTGTTTTTTTTGGTGTTTTTGTGCCAAAGATGCATCGTAGAAGTTATTTCTTAAATTTAAGACACTTTTAGAAATGTTTAATATTATACCGGGTGTTCATTAAACATTGTTTCTTAGCTTTAAACGGTAACAAACTGGAGACTTCTAGTGAGTAAGCATTTAAAGAATGATAAAATAGTATATTAAGAAAACACGACTACTACTTGAACAATTTATGTTTAAACATAAATGTTTTTTTGATGCCCGTTTTCCGTGCCGCTATGTATATAATTGATATTTTTGTGATTTTTTAAGCTAACCATTAGTGGTATTTGCAGGTTTTTAATAGTCATGTGCCACCAACGGACACGTACAGATCAAAGGTTTATATGATTTACTTTTTTGTTGTACCGCTTTCCGTAGCGTATGCTTGGCATGTCTTCTTGCTATAGCGCTTTAATACTAACAAAGAAAAAGTGAATAATTCCCATTAATAATCCCTTAATAATCTTGCAGAAAACGGATAGTCTTGGTAAATTATACGAAATGGATGATAGCCCTGATAGAAGAGCCTGGTTGGATAAACTTTTGGCTTTCATGGAGGAACGTCGTTCTCCGATCACTACGTGTCCTACAATATCGAAAAACCCTTTAGACTTGTTTAGATTGTACGTTTACGTTAAAGACAGAGGTGGATTCATGGAGGTAAATTTCCGTGACTTCGATTTTCGACCTTCTATCGGTTAATTAAAATTCCGTTTAGGTTACGAAAAACAAAACGTGGAAAGATATCGCCGGCATGCTCGGAATAGGTGCCTCGTCGAGTGCAGCGTACACCCTCCGGAAACATTACACGAAAAATTTGCTAGCGTACGAATGTCAGTTCGACAGAGGAGGTATCGATCCGCAACCCATCATCAGCCAAGTGGAGGCTACGTCGAAGAAAAAGGGTGCTAAGGCCGCCTCCGTACCATCTCCAGGGTCCTCTAATTCGCAGGATTCTTTTCCGGCACCCGGATCCGGCGGACAATCAATGGACGGTTATTCGGGATACGGATATCCACCCGGAGCTAACCCCGACTTTAATGCACCTTCGCAGAGGTCATCATCGCAAACAAGCGCACCGTCACCGCATGGAGGTAATCTTTGACACAAATTCTAAATGAAATTATAATTGACTATCCAGTGCCTAGCAAGTTTTACTACTGGCGAGTGCTCAGCTGGTGAGAATACTGTTCAATTTCTCGATCCCCCAAGACTTTTGTACAAAAATATTAGATCTAAATAGAACATTGTGATTACATATAAGGCCCGATGGATAGTCTTTTGGGTATTGTAATGTTCATCATTACTGTTCTCTTTTTTAAGGTACTGGAGGCGCGAACCACATGAGTAATACAACATCGTCTGGTTCAAGTCCGGCTGGCGGTCCGCCCGACAACGTGAACGTTTCGAACCCGTTCGACGATGTCTCGCCGAGCCCGCCGCCCCGAGGGGGAGTCCCGTTCCCGAGCGGGACGCACCCGCCGTACTCGGCGGGCACGCCGCCCCGTCCGCAGGGACAGGGGCAGGGCTACGCCGGGCAAGGGGGCTACAACCAGTACCCGGGACCGGGTCCCGGAGCGCCGCCCGACCAGTACGCCGGGTACACGGGCGGCGGCGCGGGGTACGCCTCACCCAGGCCGGTGTACACCCCGGTGTACGCCGGGGACAGTCCCGCGACCTCCGGAACGAGCACGCAAGGGGTGCCCGCCGCGCAGGGGCAGGACTCGTACACGCGGTACGGAATTGGCGGCACGCCCGGGAGCGGGTACACGTCGAGGGCCGGGTACGGCAGTGCGCCCGGCACCGGCGGGCCTCCTGCCACTCAACCGCCCCCCGCTCCTTTTGCCGGACAACAGGATTATTATAGACCTGACCAACAGGTAGGGTATACGAATTTATTTTATATTAATAAATCAGAATAGAAAAGAGGGGGGAGGGGTACAGAATTAGAACTGGCGATGAACAAAGGGCTTCGAACCGGAACTGAACCGAAAACTGGAAACAAAAAACGTAATTTTGGCCGGAACGAAAACCGGAGCTGAACCGAAAAATAATATCGGTTTATTTCGGTTCGATACATGTTCAGTCATTTTCTCACCGTAACCTATGCAAGATGTCCCAAAAAAAAAGAAACCACGAAAAATTTTCCACATTTGTTTCACATTTTTATTTTTTTAGTACAAATAAGAATATAAATAAAATAAAAAACTTATACACTCGGAACTGAACCGAAAACCTAAAAAAAAAGCGTAATTTTTGACGGTACGAAAACCGGAACTGAACCGGTATATTTTTTTTTTAGTTGAACCGGAACGAAAACCGGAACGAAAAATATTACGGTTCGAAGCCCTCTTGAAAAATGTTCATTTGATTTCTTAAAAATGTTGGGTGTATACCAGTGTGTATGTATTCCCAAAATCTGAAAGACGGCTTTAAATTGTCGAGCGATATTTGCAGAGTAATCCGGTACATAAGATCAATTTATATAGAGTGTGGGCGAAAAGTAACTAGGTATATAATGATCATAATGAAAATAGTGTGTACGTAGACATCATTAAATAGAATTTCAAATTTCTGTATATTATCATTTTTGGGTTCCTGACGGAATTTCTGGTATATTTTATTAAACATACACATGTCCTAAGTCGCACAGTTTAGAAGTTATTCCTAAAATAGATCGGAGGTTAGGAGAGAGAAAGTCGTGTGTGATCACACCCACTCAGTTAAAAATTAAATTATTTACCTACCTGGCAATTTTCTATCTTATTACTTTCTCTCACCTGAAGGGTATAAAGAGAAAGTAATGCATTCGGTCCAAAATTTCGATATCTTGACGAATTATGGTATTCTAAGACTAATGGTACCATTTTTGGCCATTGGTCTGTCCGTCCGTCCGTCCGTTCGTCCGTCCGTCTGTTAGATATAGTTTGTGGTCCACACTTCTACCAGTTCTAATTATTTTAGGTAAAAAAGTTTCAAATAAAAGTTACTTGGTTTCAGTTTTTCTCTCTTCTAGAAGTATTTTCATATATACAGGGTGTCCCATTTCTTCAAGACGCTATGCAACTTCAGATTTTTAATGGGAACACCATGTATATTATTGCATTTTTGGGTTCCTTATGGAATTTACGGTCTATTTTATTAAACACACATATGTCTAAAGTCGCACCGTTTAGAAGTTATTGGACATTTAAAGTAAAAATAAATAAATGTATTTTTGCTTGATATAGAGGTTAGGATATAAACCCTACTTACTACCCTTACAGATTATTCAACGAAAAGTGTTTCAAAAAACGTACGATGCCATTTAAAAAAGGACTCTATGAGGTCACAGCTGTGAGGTATACAATGCAAAAAAATTATAACTTATACCAAAAAATGCCTAGATTTAAAACAAAGTTGGCCTGGCCAAGAGTTTTTTGACATTTTTTTGGTAACCACTTTACTAATTTTATGCAGGTTAACCTTGGACACACAGTATAGTTTAGAATTTTGTTTTTCAATTTTTTTTTGCAAGAAAATACATTTTAAACAATGAAACTTTTACTTCAAACTTTTTTTTTTCCTAAAATAAATAGAAATAGGAAAAGTGTTGCTAACATATAGACAGAGAGATGGGTTGACCGACCAGTCTTAGACTAGCCTAATTCATCAAGATATATCAAATCTAACCCCAGAAATTTTTTTGACGAATGTAATACTCTCTTACACTTTTAGGTAAAAAGTAAAAGAAAGTAAATGTTGCTATAGTGGTGTAAACCTGGATCAACTCGACCTCCATCAACCCCTCCATCCGTAGTAGTCAAAAGGACATTTCTCATTCAGTTTTGGGCCAAAATCGGCCTATACGAATTAATTCCGATATTGCAGCAAAAACGGTGAAAACTCAAGAAGAACGCTCAAATACAAATATGGTTATTCTAGTTATTTTTCTGGTAATTTTTTGTAACCAGCATCGTAGAACGGTTAAGGTGACTTCACATCGGCCACGTAGACGTATCGAGGAGAGCGAAACCATAAGATTTCGTCAAATCACCAATTAGTTTATCGGTTAGTTTTCCTTTGTTTTTTTTGCATTTCGTTATCGGGTTCCCATTCTCTTCTCCACATGTCCAACACATTCTTTTTACTTTCTCTCACCTGAAAGGTATAAAGAGAGAGTAATGCATTCGGTCCAAAATTTGATGGTGAGATTTTTTTTTTGGCCATTGGTCCGTCCGTCTGTCCGTCCGTCCGTTCGTTAGATACAAGTTTGTGGCCTACCCTTCTACCAGTTCTTATTTTATTAAACATACATATGTCCTAAGTCGCACAGTTTAGAAGTTATTCCTAAAATAGATCGGGGGTTAGGAGAGAGAAAGTCGTGTGAGTGATCACACCCACTCAGTTAAAAATTAAATTATTTACCTGCCTGGCAATTTTCTATCTTATTACTTTCCCTCACCTGAAAGGTATAAAGAGAAAGTAATGCATTCGGTCCAAAATTTCGATATCTTGACGGATTATGGTATTCTAAGACTAATGGTACCATTTTTGGCCATTGGTCTGTCCGTCCGTCCGTCCGTCCGTCCGTCCGTTAGATATAGTTTGTGGTCCACACTTCTACCAGTTCTAATCATTTTAGTTAAAAAAGTTTCAAATAAAAGTTACTTGGTTTCAGTCTTTTTCTCTTCTAGAAGTGTTTTCATATATACAGGGTGTCCCATTTCTTCAAGACGCTATGCAACTTCAGATTTTTAATGGGAACACCCTGTATGTTATTACATTTTTGGGTTCCTTATGGAATTTACGGTCTATTTTATTAAACGCACATATTTCTAAATTCGCACCGTTTAGAAGTTATTGGACATTTAAAGTAAAAAATAAATAAATATGTTGACAGAGAGATGGGTGGACCGACCAGTCTTAGAGAGTCTTAGATTAGCCTAATTCATCAAGATATATCAAATCTAACCCCAAATTTTTTTTTGACAAATGTAATACTCTGCACTACATAACCCCTTATCGCCTGCCAATCCGAATTCCGGTGTAATTCCCAAGGAACAACCGAGCGGAACACTTGCAACGGCAAGTGCGCTATCGCTAATTGGACTGCAGATGTCTCTGTGTGCAATTCCGACCATTTAAGACTGCGAGTTCCATAAGAATGATTTTGGAACATTGAAAATAAAAATAACATTTTTTTTCTAGAATTATCCTAATCAACAAGGAAATGCTACGAGCGGCAATTATCCAGGAGTACAACCTAACAAAAATATGCCTCCACCTCCGAGACGACACCCAGATTTCGCAAAAGATCAAGGCCAAGGTGGTGTTTATCCGCAGTACGGACAACAAAGGCCCCAGATGTACGCACGTAAGTGAAATGACTTTAAAAAGAAAATACGACATTTACTAATTTCCCCCGTAATTCTCTCAGCTGGTTGGACAAACAACAACCAATTTCGAGGCGGTCAATACGGAGGGAGCGGTCCCGGTACCGGCGGACAACAATGGAATCAAGGGGGCGGCAGACCGCCAGGCCAATGGGACAGATTCTCTCCGAACCAGGGATACCAACCGTCTCCGCAAGGTAACCAACAATGGTCGGGGATGCAAACACCGGGTGTTCCACCGAACTCGGCTCTGAGGCCGCCGATAGGTTCGCGTGCCGGGAAACCGTTCGGGATGCAACCGCAGCAGCCGGGGAAGAGCGCGCAGGCTCAAGTGCCGCCGTCCGGTTCGTACAACCAAAGCCAACTACCGAAACGAGAAATAACGTTTCCTCCGGAAAGTGTGGAAGCGACGGTTCCCGTGCTGTACCGCAGGAAGAGGATATGTCGGACGGATTTGGGATCGGTGGACGCCTGGCGGATAATCATGTGTCTACGATCGGGTTTGCTCTTAGAAAGTTGTTACGCGTTGGACGTACTGAACGTGCTGTTATTCGACGATTCCTCCGTTGGATATTTCTGTTTAAATCAGTGGCACGGTTTGCTAGATCTTCTTTTAGAGCATCTTCGTAAGAACCTTTCGGATATGTTTGATGGGCCGTTTCCGAAACGCGAGGAAAGTACGAATGTGGAAGAAGAGACAGATGTGGATTTAGGAGGTGTAGTGACTTCTATCGATCCGGATAATAGAACTTTAGTGTTGAATAAAACGGAAAATTACACGTTAAATAGTAGGAAAGGTTGCCCGATAAAACTAATCGATAGGAGCGAAGATATTTTCATACGAGACCATCATAAAAGTTGGGATACTAAAGGAGACGCAGCGGGTATCAATTTATTAGCGGAAGTTATTACCGATCCTTGGCATCAAACGTCCGAACACATACTTCCGACGTTTCAAGCGGAATTCGGTCAAATCCCTTTCCATAGAAAACTGGAGGTTAAAGCAAAATTTAACGAAGAGAAGAAAGACGATACGTGTCGGACTCCACCGCCCCCTCTTGAAGTAACGAATATTAGTGACAAAAGTAAACGAAGGACAAAAACTTTAAGTGATGTGATATCTCGAATTAAGAAAGAGAACGCGCCCGAGGAGAACGATACGACACCGTCGGAGACGAAAGGTCACGACGTCAAGACTGAGTTAGTAGTGAGTGACGAACCGAAAAGTGTGGACGTCGAGTTAGATCTGAAGACGACCGCCGGCGGCGTCAACGGCAACGTCAACTGTCTGAACATTCGCGACACGGCGTGCACGCTGAAACGACGCCGCATGTCCGACTACGAGGACGAGGCCTACAGTCGCGACGAAGCCAGCCTGGTCCTTCTCACCGAAAGTCAAGACTGCGTGGGGAAACGCTGCGTTTGCATATCTAACATTCTGCGTAGCTTAACGTTCATACCCGGCAACGAGATAGAGTTCGCACGTAGCTCCACCTTCCTAGCGCTAGTAGGGAAATTGTTGTTATTCCATCACGAACATCCCCTACGTACGTTGAAAACTAGAAATTACGACAGAGAGGTAAGTAAGAATTCATATTTATTATATTTTTTTAAATTAGAACTTTATAGGTTATAATTTTTTTATAATTTTGATTTCCTACTTATTTTCAATTCAACAAAGAAATTTAATGTGTACTTCAAAAGTAATAATTTATAAATAAAATTGAATTTATCTTTCAAACGGTTCAGTGACGAAGAATAATATTTTTTTTTATTGTTTTGATTTTCTACTTATTTTGACTTTAACCTCACTTCGCATGTTTACGTTCTTACAGTTATTATATACTTGTGGTTGGTGAATTTGAAATGGGTAGAACTCGTTTTCTTAGAAAATTTTTGGGACAATTTTCGATAGTAGTATTGTCATAGTATTATCAGCAGCGGTTATGTTATATTAATAGTAGTCTGCATTACTATTGTCGCAAGTTGAAAACATTGTCCCTAGATGGAGCTACTATTTTTCACCTAAAATTACTCAGTTAATTAGACATTGTGAACGATGTTGAAGTACTAATTTATATTGAAATTTCAAGTACAAGTTACCTACTAATTTCGACGTTTATTTTGAGGTTGTGAATGTAAAAAACTTTGTGTAAAATTGGAAGTTTTAATACTTCTTCACGGATTTTCTAAAATTATTATCAAAGGATCATCGAAGAAAATATTGACTTATATGATTATGGTTTTTATTTTCCTTATTTTCCATTCTTCAAATAAATAAAATGTGTGTAATTCAATTGAATTACAAAACTGAATTGAAAAACGAAAACTTTGTGTAAAAGTGGAAGTTTTTAATACTACTTGACGGAGTTTCTAAAATTATATTCAAAGGCTCGTTGAAGAAAATATTGACTTACAAAGTTATGATTTTTATTTCTTCCTTATTTTCCATTCTTCAAATAAATAAAATGTGTGTAATTCAATTGGATTACAAAACTGAATTGAAAAACGAAAAC
>JAWQRJ010002290.1:0-13797 GCA_033557515.1 Diorygopyx duplodentatus | reverse complement strand
GTTTGAATTATTGCTTTGTGAGGTGTTCTTTGACTCTAATTTAAATTTTTCTGCCGGTCTCTCCTACGTATGTAGCATTGCAAGTTTCACAGGTAAGGGTGTATACACCATTTTTTGTAGCAATTTGGTGGTTTACTATTGTTAAGTATGTTTTTTTAGATTATTGTTTGTTTTAAGGACAAGTGAAATTATTAGCAATGTTTTTAATTTTGTTACTGATTTTGCCTTGGTAAGTGATGGCTCTATAGATTGGTTTAGGTCTATCTTCTATATGAGGTAGTGTTGTATGGTTAATATGTCTAACATTGTATTTATGAAATATATTATTAAAATAGTGGATATTGTAACCATTGTTAGAAGCAATTTGTTGTATAATGTTTAACTCTTTTTCATATTATTAAAACTGAGAGGAGTATTTTTTAGTCTGTATGTACAACAAATGAAAGGTGATTTTTTAATTGTTGGGCCATGAAAAGAATTAAAAGGGATAATAGCGTCGGTTTGTGTAGGTTTCCTATAAATGTCATAATTATAGGATTCCTATTAATGTCATAATTTTATGTGGGGACGTTATTAAAGTGATATCTAAAAAAATTAAGGTGTGATTATTTTCTAATATTATGGTGAATTTTATTTTAGGGTAAATGTATTTATAAAATTATGAAGTTGATTTATAATATTTATATTTGTAGTGTCAATTATGACTAGAATATCGTTGACATATCAGTTCCATAATATAATTTTGATAATGAATTCGAAATTGCTGTTGTGTATAATTTCTTCTAAATGGTTCGTGAAAATATCACTCATAAGTCTGCTAAGTGGGGACCCCATAGGTAAACCTTCAATCATTTTGTAATGTTTATTGTTAAATGTGAAGTGATTTTGGTTGATGCGAGCAGTTAAAAGTTTTATTAAGTTATTAGCATCTGTGTTATTGTTTAAGTGATTATTAATGATTTGTAGCTATGGAAATTGTGTCTTTAATAGGTATATTAGTGCATAAGTTAGTAACGTCAAATGATAAAGTTGTAAATTCAGAGGGTAGTACTAAATTGTGGATGTTATCAAATAAATTGTAACAATTTTTTATAGTATATTTAGGTGTAAATTGAATTATATTTTTGAAAAAATTGACTAAGAATTTAGAAACAAAGTATGAACTAGAATTAGTGGAGATTATAATTGGTCTAATTGGAGTGCCAGTTTTGTGTATTTTGGGGAGTTTTTAGGATTGAAATTATATTTATTTAAAGTTTCTGAAGTATTTTTTTATGATTTTTTTGAAGTTATTGTGAAAAGCTAGATTAGGGTTTCTCTTTACCTTTACAAAGTAATTTTCTTGTATAAATTGTTCAGTTTTTTGAATGTAATCTGCGTTATTCATTAGGATTATACCAGCGTTTTTATCACATGTAACTATGATGTTGTCTTCTTTTATTTATTTTTGCAGTTTTTCGTAGTGTGATGTTTTCTTGATCTTCATGTATTTTTGATTTTTTACTTCGATAATGTAGGTTTTCTTCTTTTCTAATAGTTGTAATAATTGGTTTCTTGATTTCTTCTGCTTCTGGATGGTTTTTGATGGCTGCTTGAATTTCTATTGTCCACTTTGGAAAGTTGATTTCTTTATACGGAGCATATTTATGTCCTTTTTGAAGAAGCGTTTCTTCTGGTTTAGTTAGTTTCAGAGATGGAAGATTAGTAAGAGGGGTGTGAAATTTGTGTGAATTTTCAAATAGTGTATTTGGGATTTATTTTGATTTTAATAATTCTATTTTTTATTTATGATTGTTAGTTATTTTATGAAGTGTAGTTTTATTGAGGAATTTAGTTTTTGAAATGTATTCGTCAAGTATCAGAAAGTGGAATTTTATGTATAAATCTGAATAAAGGTTGTATAATGTTATGTTGTAATTATTAACTTTTTTGTATTGTTTTCTAATTTCTGTTTTCATAAATTGTTGTTTTAATTGAAATACTTTATTTCTATTGATTTTTTTAGAAAATTTAAAATGAGCAAAGGTAGCAATTAACTTGAAGTGTAGACATGTTTTGATAAATTTGATATTTAACAGTGATTTATGTAGTTTAAGGTGTATAGTTTTCCATTTGTTCAGAGTTAAGCTTGTATCGCATGTATTTTAGTTATAGTTTATAATGATAATTTTGTAATTAAAAAGTCCATGTTTGTCCATGATGATGGTACTATGGTTTTCAAAACACTGAGTGTGATATCATTCTAATTTATATTAGATTACGAAAACAAAAAAAAAACGTTGATTAATAAATCACTCCTGCGAGACAATCCATCAGTAACAGAAGGGGCTATAATCTTAGAGCTTCAGAATTTGCTCTTTTTGAGGGCTACGTACCTCTCAGAGGATGATGAACACAGAGATGAACACAGCTAAGGCCCGTATTCATAAACCGTTCTTAAGGCGTTTCTCGTGCTCAAGCATGACTTGGGGACCCATTCGCATTTCGTAAACCAAGCTCAAGTAGGAATCGATGCTCCGCGCGGGAACCAGCAGGCAGGACTCCAAGGTAGGGTCATTGCTGAGTTGAGCATTACTTGTGCTAGAAGAATATATTTACACAATGTCTTTTAGTAAAGAAATTTTCTGTTAGATTCATGGTAAATTTTCTTTACCATGAATACATTTAACGTGATACGTTTTTTTTTCTAGCTGGCTTTTCGTAGTGGATTTGAAGGGAATGGAAGCGTAGGTCAACAGAAACCGAACAGACACTGCACTGACGTCTTCTTCTTGATCCTTATGGCCCTTTTCTTCATTGTTCTGGTAAACATTCAGAATACAAAGTAACGGAACAAACATAATTGCTTTCATCTCTTTAGGGCGTTCTGTCGGTATACTGTGTGATGTACGGAAATATTTATAGAATTTTCTATGGTTACGATGACTGTGGAGACATTTGTGGAGTACAGAATTACCGAGAAAAGGACGCCAAATTTGAGTGCAAAGGCAATGATATGAAGTTTAACAAGTTTGTGATTTTGTGTCCAGCAGATAAACCTGGCGGTTAAGAAATTGAGCACAATGCTCTTTTTTTCAATTTCAAAAACTGTCAAGTTTCTCTGACGAAAAACCACGGTGTGCTAATTTTTTCTTTTATAGATATTTAATGATCCATAACGCAAGTGACAGTCAGGGCAATTCAGAGAGAGTTAGCAGAGTGTGTGTAAATAATTGTTATAATTTTCCCGGATAGTAAGTAAATTGGTATATTATTAACATTCAATTAAAAGGAAACGTACGAATTGTTTACGAAGTAGCACTGGTAAGAAATTAAAGACCAATTTGTCATTTCTTATTCAATTGTAGACGTAAGTGATGTGTTACCTATGTGTATCGTAATGAATTAGTAATTTCAATTAGAGAGACCCACGCGATCTTATATCGATCGTGAATTCTTTATATTCTTCTTTGTGTTCGCTGAAAAGTAAGAAAATTATACTTCTTCAGTAAATAGGAGTAGATACCATTCAAATCGTGACATTTGCAAAACGTAAGACGATATGTCTATGCCATTCAATCCCTGTTGTAATGTGATAGTTATGAATTACATTTAATGTTGTTGGAAAGACAACAGGAGGAGAAATATAAAGTGACATCGCTTTGTTATGTAAAAAGGGATAATAAATGTTCTGGTTCACAAAATTCTAAATATTTAAAAAACTGAATGAAACTCGGTATTATTTTGATCGTAGAAACTAAAAATTAAATCATATACAGGGCACTTCATTTAAAAAACTACAACTTTGATATGTTTTATGTTTTTGGAGCACCCTGTATATTATGAAGAACTTTTACTTTATGCAAAACAGAAAATAATCGCATACCATTATTTCCAAAAAAGTGCAAAATAATTATTCTGTTATAAAATGAGAAGATCAATCTAAAATCATCCAGTGTTCGCTTCATTTAAATAATTGAGCTAATATATTTATTAAATTGATAAACTGGAATGGCTGATTCTATTTTTCAGTCGCGAAATTTTTCATCGTTGCATTCCTGAAAAGAGCACTCTTATTGTTAATAGGTTCATATCAAAACTGGGTTGGAACGATTTCTTTCAGGTAATTTTTATTTAATTATTATTTAATAAATATTTACAAATTTTTATTTAATTATTTAAACATTTTCGATTTTAGGAAGCCGCCGAAGATTTAGGGAACAACTGGAAAGAAATCTTATACCTATGCTTAATTGGTCTTGGTGAGTAAGGATTATTATTTTTTTATTATTTGGTGAATATTTCTTATGCTTCTATTAAAAATACGTTTTCCAGTATTTTCAGTTATATTAGTTGTCCTACTTAGATTCTTCGTAGGATTTCTAGTTTGGACTGTCGTCGTGGGGGTCGCTTTAGCATCTGTAATAGGAACTATTTACTTATGGTGTGCATTGTATTTTTCTTTTGATGGATCACTTATGCTGCATCTTGCAGGGTTTTATACAGCCAAATTGACAATGAGATCAACACTAAATCAGCTCAATTGGTCTCAATTGTGGAATCAACGAATAAATGGAGCATACTATCATTCGCTATTATAGTCACGGTTATAACAATTTGTGTGGTGATCTTGATAATAGCATTAAGAAATAGGATTAAATTGGTGGTCCAATTATTTGTGGAAGCAGGAAAAGCCATCTCGTCTATGCCTTTTCTCTTACTACAACCGTTTTTGGTATAAATTTTTGGCTCATTTTTGTTGTTTTTTTTTGCATAAATGGAGTCTTTCAGACTCTGTTTTCGCTGGCTGTTGTTATGGGATGTTGGCTATATTTAGGATTATGGATTCAAAGTGCTGGACATTTGACTTACATTAGACAAAATTTCTTTATATACTCTGCTGATACACCAATGAAAATAGCAAGGTTTTGGAATTTCTTTGCTATGCTTTGGATGTGTCAATTTGTTATTGGTTGCCAACACGTTGTTCTTGCCGGAGCTGTTTCAATTTGGTATTTCACTAGGTACCATTATTTCTAGTATAAACAAAAATTTCAAAAATAAACGAAAACTTTTTAGGGATAAATCAAATCTTGGAGATCCAATATTATACAGCCATTACAATTTGATGAAGTACCATATGGGGTCTGTTAGTTTTGGATCATTACTTATAGCAACTATTATGAGTATACGATTAATATTAGCGTTTATACAAAAACAACTGCAAAACAAGACAAATGCGTGTGCAAAGTACACTTTAAAATGCTGCCAATGTTGTTTGTATTGCTTTGAAAAATTATTGAAATACCTAAGCAGAAATGCGTATATCGAAATTGGTAAGGTATTTATTGTTTCACCAAATTATCACGTAATTGTAATATTGTAACTTAATTTCAGCTATGCACGGACAAAACTTCTACACTTCTGGAAAGCGAGCTTTCCAAATTTTGATGGCAAACAGTTTGAGGGTAGCTGTGATAAACTCCGTAGGAGACTTTGTGTTGTTCTTGGGAAAAATTTTGGTGGTATTGGCAACATTGTTTATTGGGGTTGAGATATTTGAAGTAATACTGGGCTTTACTAGGAAACAGGATAAGTGATCACATGTTAAAAGAACATTGGACGTACTAACATTTCCCAATTTTTTTAAATGTTTGTTAACGTTTTCAGACTATCAATGCGAACACGGTTTCTAATAATGAAAATAATGTACATTCATAGCATATTGAGTTATGTGGTCATCTCTCCTGTTGGAATAACTTTACTTCCTGCACACTTCCGTGAATAATTAATATCGCCATTGTTGCTTTTAGAGAAAAGAGGGCGTTCAACATCTTTGGGTACCTTTACTAGTAGTAGCCATCTTCACATATTTCATAGCTCATTGTTTCATCACAGTCTACGAGGTAAATATGCAGTTTTTTTTTCAAATTATCGTTTCATTTTTCAATATCAACTACTGCTAATACTACTGTGAAGTACTTTGAAAGAAATGATTAAATTTTCTTTCGGTTCTTTTCTTCCAGATGGCAATAGACACGATCTTCTTATGCTTCTGCGAAGACTGCGAACAAAACGATGGGTTATCTAAGCCGTACTACATGTCAAAAGGATTGATGAATTTTGTGGAGAACTCCAGAAAACTGATCGAAGCCAACAATGGAAAATCGTGGGCTGAACCCCCCAGTACAATTTCCGAAAGAGTTGTGTAAAGTATTTACAATTTTAGCCTAACATTTACACCTACAATAATATATGGCAACTGTGTGATATTTTTGATAAGCTGTAATAATATTAATAGATGATATTTTTTTGAAAACGGTTTCACGGATATTTTTTTGAAAAAATCCTGACAAAGTTTTGAAAGTTTTCTATAATTCGTTTGAAGGTATTTGCTGATGGTTTCTGTTGAAATCTTCTCTTCTTCTTGAAAATTATTGTTCTAAAATAACTTTAAATAATTCTCTTCTTGAAATAACTTTATGACATTTTCCATAAATAATAAATAAATTTAAATAACCTTCGTTGATATAATTACCGGCGTGATTACTTGAAATGATCAAAAAGCGTCTGACATTTATTTTCCAAACGCCGTCAAGGTCCACTAATTGTAAGTGAACATAAGGTGTCGCGCAGTGCTTCCTTTTCACGATTTCGTAGCCAAAAAATGCCAAAATCGAAGATCGGCATTTCGATTTTTTTCCAATCTGGTCTTGTAGGGGAACTTTGGGGCACTAGAAATCAGGGAAACAGTTCAAGAATTACGGTTCGAGCAGCTGGACGTTAAGCGCGCTTGCTGCTCTGAAGTGTTTTCAAAAATTCGTTTTGGCCTTTGTAAAGGAATGTAGATTACTTACAAATATTTGAATGATTAAAATTTGTTATTTTTAAGTCATGAATGCGCTTTATAATGTAGCGTTGTGAAACCGTGTTTTGTTTTCTGTGTGAATAATTTTGACTATTTTGAGGTAGTCTTAAAGTAAAAAGGACCGCCGAGAACTGCCGCGATTTTGCAATGAGCATGTAGAGGAAGTCACTGGCTTTCGATACATTGCAAAATTGGCTGCTAAGAGCTGCGTATTCACTGTGCAGAGCGGTTTTAGTTTCGTCGCGCGCTGCCAAGAAATTTCGGCGCTCGGCCGGCTCGGCGTATTTGGGGATTAGGGCAGGAAACAAGAACAGAAAACTACTAACGACGGAAACACTGCGAGGAGTTTTTTTGAATCATCTGAAATAGTTTCAATAATTACTGGTATTGATCTTCAGATTAATACCAGTAATTAATAATTTTGTTTTTAATAATTATTGCTTAGAAACGGCTATATTATTTGTTGCGTTATATAGATGGTACAATATGGCAACAAGTATTCTCACAAAATTCTCATTCACGGCCCGCAAATTACAGAAGCAGCTGAACTGCCAATCGGGGAATTGTCTGAAGATGCACAGGAAGCCAGGAACAAAGATTTTAAAAAACATAGAGAAAATAACTCAAGAAAAATTTCACGCGAAAAGACGATTGAAGATGTATTCCATGTCTCCTTGCATCTTCAGACTCCTTAATTACCGGTATGCGAAAACCCCGCTCGAAAAAGGTAAGAAAATAAGCACAGAAGCGCTACAGATGTTAACATCAGCACAATTATCCGATATATATTCGGACGATTGTGAATCGGAATGTTCCGAAGAGCCTTCTACAAGTCATACAAGCTCATTGTAATTAATTATTAATGTACATATTTCGATTTAAATTAAATGCAGTAATGTCTTTTATTTCAATATAACGTAATAATAATGTATTGTTCACTTTGAAAAATGAACTTTAATCACTATTCCTGCTAAAAACGCCATTTTCTCGTCCCCCATTTTTAATTTTAAACGCGCAATTTCATTGTTAAAATCAGAATATATAAACAAGTACATGAAACTGCAACATTTTTATAATAAACATTTTTTTAACAAAAATGGCGACTATTTTGGGTCCACTATTTTGAATTTTAAAAAATAGCATTTTCAAAATCAGCGACCCAAAAAACCCCTATACACAAATTTTCATCAAATTCCAATGACAAAAAGTTTTTTTTGCCACAAAATCGTGAAAAGGAAACACTGGCCATCCAATTTTTGCAGTAGAAATGTTAATTTGTGAATGTTGTAAAAGTACTCAATTTTTGAATAGACAACCTTATACAAAGTCACTTTTGTTTTTAATGCGGAATAAGACAGATAAGCTAAAAAAATTAATATAAAACTATTCATTTGAAAAAAATTTTTTTAGCCATTTTTCAATTCGTTTGTATACGTCGTTTCGGACACCCCGTATTAATTATTACAACAATTTTAAATAAAAACTATTAAGTCGGTCCTCTTCTACAAGGAAAACATTCCAAAGTAAATAATGAAGTCCTTCGTATAAGAAAAAAATATAATTGTTGTTGACTCTGCAAACGTCAATTTTGACTAAAAACTTTAAATAAGTCTAAAATGGTTAGGTATGTGACATTATACGTGAAATGTATTTATAATTTCACGTACAGGGTGATAAGATGGATTTCATTTCCGGTATAACCGGAAATACTAATACTCTGAAAATATTTCAGTCGAAGGTCTTACTACACTACCAAATTTTCACATTTTTTCTGACTATAATTTTTTCATAAATCGATCCATGAAGTTCCTGGAGAATCACCCTGTATAACAAAATACATCGGGATGATTAACACAACTTCTTCGACTGGAAGAAGTTGTGTTCTTCCTATATTCTTCCTATTCAGAGAGAGAGCGAGAGAAGTGAAGAGAGCTTAAAAATTGAAATTCTGATCCTTTTCCTCCAGAAAACTTAATTTTGGGGGAAAATAGCATTTAGGCAGAGAGACACCTAGTTATTGGTTAATCTTAAAATTTAACTACCAATTCTAACGTCCAGGGCGGCGCGTTTTTACAAACCTAAACTCTATTTTTGCTGTTGGCTGTTTGCTATTACATCACGTTCTGCGTTTACCCCTCAAGGGCTGGCTTTTCTGTAAAGTGAAGTACATCATAAAGGTGAGAATTACATCATAAAGGCATTTTTATTATTTATTTATTAAAATACTCAAATAGATTATAACATAGGGGCCCTGCAGTTCAAAAAGTATAGCTGATCAGTTTTAACAATCCAGGCACCACCTACTGCTATCAAATCTCTTACATCGTCCCTTTCCGTTGTTCCGCAGGTAAACCTGTTTGTTGGCTGAGGATTCCTCTTAAGCAAGAAAACATGAAATATGGCATAGAATACGTTTATTAAGAACAAAAAACAAAACAAAACTTTAAAAGGCACCTCAATAAAATCGAGAAACAGAAAAATCATCCAAAATGCAAAGCATCCAAAATGTAATGGACAAACCCAAATAAAATAAATCCGAACACAATTTTGGATCAAGGTGTGGATGTAATGTAGCTTTTGTTTGTAATATTTAATAGTCGCAAGCCGTAAAGCGAGAATACAGTGCGATACAATTTTGACAATTTGATTGAAAGCTACCGTCTTTCACTTTTTGGATAGTGATTTGTCTAATCTGACAGTTTTCAAAATGACATCCAGAAGTAAATGATTGAAGATTACGAAATAATACCGATGAAACTATTTCGTCATGGTCTTGTCAAAACCCTATGATGTTGTTCGAATGACTAAGTGGTATTTATTCTAAACATATCAAATCGGTTCATACAACAAAATATTTGTCCATGTCCAAACAGGTGATAACAAGCATAAACGACATCAATGGGTTCTGCTCCTGCTAAGCCGAAGACCGCACAAGAACCAGTAAGTTTTATTTCTTTCCCAGAAAATAAGGCGGAATTTATACCAAAAAACATTCCGCCATGTGTAAACAGGTGACAGCGGCAGCGCCATCTACATCCACGGCTACCGACAATAACAAACAGGAAGTTACCCCCCCACCAGTAAGTTTTGCAATTGACGAGAATTGCAGTTCTTGTAGAAGCTGTTTTCTAGCTTTATGTGAATAACGTTTGGTAACACCTAAAGGTTGAATGTAGCTGTAGTTAGTTGCAAGTGGCACTGGGTTATTACCATTACATTTCAGGATCAGAATTTCCTCCAGTAATTAAAATATCCCCGAGCTTTTTCTTTCCCCATTTGTATTGTCGAGATCAAAGGGCACTTTTCTGCTCTATTCTCGCCTACTGCTCTTTTATTTTATTTTCAAGTCCCTAAGGTTGAACATAAGTTGATGCCTAGCAAAGAAATTTTCAAAAAGATAGTAATTTTCATACTAGTCCTTGGGAATAGTGGAAACCTTGAAGAAGAAATGTGGGAAGAAGAAGTGTGGGACGGAAAAGTCAAAATCACTACCACTGCTTCAGACGCTAAATCCAAAGTTTGTTTGGAAACATGAGACTCGTGATTATATGTATGATTAGTTGAGCCATTTTATTTTACCAGGTTATTTGTATACAAGTTGGGTTTGGACTCATTTATAAGACCTCATTTCAGTTTTTAATTTCAATATAAATCCAATCTGCGCTTTCCATTTTTTATTCATTAATTTAAAATATCGAACAGTTCAAATTCGTTCAGAAATTTTAAAACAAATTCAAATTGAATATTTGAATATTGAATATATTTAATTAATACAAACCTTCAATACGATTCATAATTTATTTGTGAAGCTTGAAAAATAGTTTGGAAATAAAGTTTAACAATTTTAATAATATTTAACGTTTTGTATTAGTCTGAAAGGTAAAATATAATTTTAGGTAAAGGAGACGTTTGAATTTAAATTATGCAAATATCTCGATATGCATTTTTCATTCGTTCTTGTGGTATTGCAAAATATCAAAGTGTTTTCAATAATAGTCATTTATTCTTAATGTTTCCAATTTTAATGGCACCAGCGGCTGTGTTATTAATTTTAGTGAAAATTCTGTTTCGTTTAAATATCACTTACTTCACCAACTTTTCCCGTTCTTATTCAGACGGTACGATGGCAAAAGATAATGAAATATTTTCCGATGAATTTCAGTCAAATATTTTTTCTTTTGAGTTGGAAATATCAAGCTTTTGGTATTAAGAATTTGTTTCTGAATTTTTCAAACGCCGAATCGACGTAACATTAACATTAACGATACACTTTTAGTGTATCTTATAAAGTGTTCCATAAACTTGAAGTATAATTCGTCCTTAGGTGCAACAATTTTTGATGGATTTGAAACTATCATCACGTTAGCTTAATCCTGGTTACAAGTTCGTTCTGGGAGAAATGGGCCAAACAGTGTGCGAACATCTTCAAAATTATTTTTAAAAATGCTCACAATAGTGTATTAAAACTAGTTTCACGAGACAAACTCGTTTTTCCAGGTTTTCATTGGTATTCTTCTCTGCGTGACAATATTTATTTATTGCTATATTTTTAGTAGGCAATGTAGTATTAACATAAGAACAGCCCTCATTTTTATGGCAGACTTGATTCGTCTTTAAGGAGAAATTGAATCCAATTCCCTTGGAAACTACACTCTCGCATCCATTTCGTGATATTTGTGAACTATAGTAACAAGTCGAGATAAGTTTTTATCCAACAGTGATGGATGGGTGTTCACCTTAAAATATTCCACCTTAACACGGACCTTACCAAGGACTTACCAAGCAATTAGAAGTAAAAAGAAAGAATAAAAGAGGAAGGTGCAATGTAGTAGGCGCAAGACGAGAGAAGACAGAAGCAAGAGCCAAAAATCTCTTAGGAATCATATGAATCACAGTCTCATATAGGTCTGTGATTCACGCGGTCTTCTAGAGTGGACAATGAAAGAAAGGATGCGAAAGAAGGAAGCCAAAAAAGGAAGAGGGCGGAAGAAGGAGGAGACAACAAAGGAGAGAGGTGTAATTTCAAAGAGACGAAGAAAAACGAAGAGGAAAAAAATTAAGCAGAAAGAAGGAAAGAGTAGCGAGATGACAGGGGATAGGAGGAAGAGCAAAAATGGAACAAGTACGAAATCGAAGAACCATAGAAGGCAGAAGAGCCATAATGAAAAAAAAAGGAAAATAGAAGAAGGTGGTGTGACGCCATAATTCAGGGTTTAAGGTTTAACAAATCAGTTTATTTGTCAACATCTTTATTGACATCTCTGTTGACACATCATATTTGTCAACATCAATCTCGGGAAAGGAAGAAGAAAGAAGGAGGCGGGAGAAACCAACAGAGAATGTCTACATATATGATAATGTAGACATACATTTTGGCAACTAAAAGAATAAAAAAAAGTGAAAGAGAGCAGGAAGAAGAAAGAAAAAGGGCATAAAGGGAGAAACGGAATAGAACGAAGAAGAATATGAGTGAAGAAGGCTGAGAAGAACAATAAGATTTAAAAAAAGGTAGAAACGTGAAGTAGAAAGTAAAGGAGATAAAATGCTTAGAAAATAGAAATAAATCGGAAGCAATGAGAAAGGAGAGAAGGCGGAAGGAAAAGAAAAGAAGCAAGATATACACGATTCAAACAGTATTAACCCAATACAATGCGAACTAACAAAACGAGCAAGGTTTCGACGAAAACAGATAATAGGAATAAGGTAGAAGAAGTTAAAAGGTTAAAGGGGGTTAGAAGTTTAGAAGTTAAAGGTAAGAAGGAATGTGGGAGAAATGGGGAAGAACGGCAAGGCGTTGGAAGAGAAACGAAGCAACAACGTGTCAAAATTTAACTATAAGAAACATAGGCAACGGTAGCATAAAGTGCGAAACTAAAAGAAAGTGGAAAAACCGATGAATATAGGCTGAAGGAAGAATAAAGAATGAAATAAGTAAAACGGGATAAGGAAGAAGCAAGAAAGAAGAAGGATGGACGGACAAATGTGCAATACTCAAATGAGCAAATATAGAGGGAACAAAGATAAGAATCCAGAAGGGGGAAAGAAATAGTGCATTAAATAATGAGGGAAGGGCGAAAAGACTGACGAACCAAATTCTTTGAAAAAGAACGAAAAAAACATGAAGACGGAAGCAGGGATAGAGAAGAAACAAAGAAAAAAGTGAGAATACGGAAGAAAGGACACAGAAAAGCAAAATGAAAACGGAGAATGAAGAAAGTAGAGCAAAGTCGAAAGAAGGTTGAAGTCAGATTGATAATAAACCAGAAGAAAGATGTGAAACGAAAGAAAGAAATGGGAAAAAATGGGTAGAGAGCAGAAAAGAATGAAAGAAATGGAGGAAGAAAAATGAAGATGGAAGCAGAAATAAAGAAGAAGGGGGAAAAGCAGGTGTATAAATGCTTTTGGATAAAATTTGATTAGGCTTACTTCTTAGTTCGGGTTGGGTTTGGATCTGATTTGGTTAGGTTCGGATGCGTTGAATTTTTCATCAATCAGCTCTAATGAATGGATCAAGAGTTGTAGAGGAACTCCTTTACATGAATTCCTCTACAACTCTTGAGGAACCCACCCATATAGAGCTGATGAATGAAAAATGCAAATATCTATCTTCTTAAACTTCTCTATCTAACTTTATAAAAATAATATAGCCTCTGCAGGTTGACTCCAGGGTTAACTCCTCATCAGGAGTTTTGGTTTTTTAAATATATTGTAAGCCAATATCTCTAAAGCTGACGAAATCCATTCTATTAATATATATCATTTTTATTCCTTTACAATGTGCACAATCACAAACAAATGTTCCGCAGTTCTTACTGATCTTCCACATCATTCAGTGACTGCTCCAGATGTGGCCATTCAATTTGGACAATTATTTTTATCATCCAGAACCTTAAACATAAAACTATTTTTGATATAAAATCCAACAACTCCTCCTGTTTCAAATCCCTACC
>JAWQRJ010002289.1:0-13799 GCA_033557515.1 Diorygopyx duplodentatus | reverse complement strand
TTTGGGTTAGCATTTACTGCCGCCAACACATTTATTTCAGATTCTTCTCTACTTCTTGTATTTTTTTAGCAAATAAAAATTTTCAAATTTGAAATAAATATGGAGGGGTGGGGGTTGTTGAAAAAAAACTACTGTCGCTATCCTTTAGTACTACTAAAATAGTTACATATTTATCCTAACTTTTTTCTGATGTGTCTTACAGTTTTGGAGATATTAAATTTGCTATAAATTTCCATAATTTTTTTCGGAAGAAAAACTAAAAATATTGTTTAAATCAAAATGGGAAATTTATTGAAATTTGCTTACAACTACTACAAATTTACACATCATTTGAATAAACATTTTTAGTATTGATAATCATAATATAATAATGATAATATATTCTCTTCAATCGTTTTACAGACAACTTAATCAATTTCTCGAACTAATCATCACATAAATAATAAGTAACATAAAAATATCGATTTAACAATACACATATATTTTGCCGTCTTAATAGCATCCAACATAAATTACCTGATTGTATATAACCTTGCTTTGTATAGATCGTGCAATGATTCAGATATTACACGAATAATTCAATTTTCTTCAGGTGGGGAGCATATTTAAGAAAATTAATCTTCCAGTGTGAATTTTCACCTGTAATCTTCGCGACTTATGACGGCCTTTCAAGACAAACGAACAATGAAAAATTCCCCTTTTCTTAATTTCCTATATCATTCATCAATGAGATAATGACCGGTAAAAATGGAGTCCATTCGGCAATAAATCGCTGGCAATCCTGGATTTGCAGATGGCAGGGCGAAACAAAGGTCTGGAGATAGTGTTTTGCTTTCCTGATGACAGCTTAAGCCTTGGCAGACATGATCGAGTCCTGATTACGATAGGAAGATACGCCTTGACAACTAGAAGAGCAGCTCGCGATCTGATATCCAAATTGAAAATTGTGTGTGTGTGTCGATAGTAAGTAATTTATTGCCCACGTTGTAAATTTAAGGATTAAGCAATCCTCGAGGTAACGACGTGTTGATTGATTGCATTTTGTTAGGTAGATTCTACATGGTAGTGTAAGATTCATAAAATTCGCGTACCACATCATTTAAAGTTGCATCCGTACGAAAAGAAATGAAGTGGGCTTTGCTTAGTATTAATAAATTTTCCATTAATTAGAGCGACCAAGGACGGACTTGGGCGATGCTCGTATTATATGATACTCCAAAAAATTACTGTCCTTATCGTCAGTTTCATTACCCTATCTGGGTTGCATGAGAATAAGCGCTCTTGTACACGCAAAAGACACATGGCTATCAGGTGTCCATATTGTTTTATGCTTGATTAGGAAACTGATAAGCACGTTTCAGTGATGCGAGCGTGTGCAGCCATTTTGTTCCCAATTTTTGGTGCCAAGGACATACCTACAATCGATTAATCAAATGTATACTTTTATTTTTCGTATGGAGTTATTGGTGATCTGAAAATGATGAATGTAATATTTTGGGCTATTATTAAATTGATGAGCAATTCCCAATTAACCCTTCCCAATCGACCCTTTTGGGAAGAGTTTATAGACATTTAAAGAGACCGTCCGTCTCTGTGGGATATGAAATGTACAGAATATTCTAACAAAAATAAAAGAATCCGGTTATACTGGAAGTTGACAACAGCTTTGTTAATTTAAATGACCCCAATTTTATTTATTTTTCTGAATTTACATTCAATTTTCAATAACTTTCACAATACGTTTGTCCGGCCTAAACTTAATCGTTTTCGAGATATTGATTTTTTCCCCAAAAAACTATGCAACCGCAGCAACATTTTGAAAAATCGAATTTTCATAATTAGACTTATGCAATAATGTTCATACCTCATTAACCGTTAGTTGAGATATCGAGCTTTTCAAAAATACATCAGGTGGAATATTCCTACATACGTTCTTTACAAAATTGAATTTTGAAGTAAGAAAACTTTAAATGACAAAAAGTGGAATGTAAAATTAAAATCCTCGTTAAACGGTATTAGGTATCCCTATACTTAAAATGTATCCTTCTCCAATTATTTAAGGGTTTTCGAGCACTTTCTGCAAAAGCGATCGTTTGACAATACATTCATTTGTTGTAAATTGAGTTGTCTACCAATTAGTTATCAATTTTGATGTTTATGTACTTGTGTGGTTGAGTTGGTTGATTTCATATTTAGGGTGAAAAATTAATGCATGTGTCATTTAGAAATCGAGTTATCAAGATATTTCACATGTTTAGTTCCTGACAACGTTCATTTTATAAATTTATTTATTATTCATGGTCAATGCCAACGAATAATAAGTAGAACGTGCAGGACATTTAACGAAAAATATCCAAATTTGAATTCTCTGAGATGGTTCTATTCCGCTTACAAGATTTTTGGAAAAAAACTATTTGGACGGACGAAGCGAAATTTTCTAGAGAGACAAATATAATAAATAATAAAATACATATGTCCAAAGTCGCACCGTTTAGAAGTTATTCCTAAAATAGACCGTGGGTTAGGAGAGAGAAAGTCGTATGAGTGATCCCCACCCAATTTTTACAAAATATATTATAGGTACATCAATCAATTAACCAAAATTCTGTTTAATTTATTTTATTGTTAGTGTGCCGGCAAATTTTTTAAATATTAAAAGTGCACCGTAATGAAAAAAGGTTGAGAATCACTGCCTTATACTTTGGGGGCGGCATGGTCCAGAATTTTTCCAGGAATTAGGTGTGTGTTTTCTCTGGCACCTGTTGATGGTTAGAAGGAATCTGTTTCAGTGTTTGACACTTTTGGCAAGACTTTAGATGAACCTTGCGTTGGTGGTATTTTTTTCGCAGTTGCCTCATCTAAGATCATGATGTTTATTAGGAGTTTTTCTTTTGGAGCCTCCTTCCTTGGGTTCCCGAATATGCCTGGGTAAGAACGGGAATCGCCGTAGGGTTATATGGATAAATACCAGTTGCTCTAAAAGTAGATATTCCTCTCATTTAATGCATGCCCAAATTGGCGTCGAGAAAATCACTCACACGACCTTCTCTTTCCTAACTTCACATTTTTAAATGGAACACCCTGTATATTATTACATTTTTGGATTCCTTATAGAATTTACGGTCTATTTTATTAAACATACATATGTCCAAAGTCGTTTAGAAGTTATTCTACCGTTTAGAAGTTATTCCTAAAATAGATCGGGGGGTTAGGAGAGAGAATGTCGTGTGAGTGATCCACACCAGTTGATTTTTATAATTATTTGATTTTAGCCTTCTTTTAAGTGTTCTATACTGTGTTCTCGAAGTGCTCTCTCCACTTAACAGATACTTTTCGGCACAGGTCAGTTTCACGCAGACCAACCTTTGAATCAGGGGTACTCAATAATGAGAGATAGACATGTTCCTGGAGAGATCACGAAATGCTTTTATAGATTTCGTGTCCATCACGAAAAGGTGGAAGATTTAGTATACTCCACGTAGGATCTGAAGATGGGTTTCATCAGAATGGACTACTAATGTTTGAATACAAAAAAGTGGGGACTACCATGAAGAAATGAATTGGGCAATTTTTGAAGAATGATTTTTAAGTGGAACCCGTTATTATAAATTTAGGGAAATCAGACTCTGACTCCAGCACATTATCAGCACCTTATAACAGTAATAATTGAATTTTATATAATTTTTAATTTATTCCAAAAATTAAATTGCAAATAAACATAATGTAATATTCTGATACGAATAAATAAATTGAATTTTAAACTATTGTGTATCTTTTTCCTTAACTTTTGGAATATTTTTTAAAGTGTTTTGATTTGAAAATGTTAAGAAAGTGAAATTTTATACTATATTTCTTTTAAATTTTTAAGATAATATATTAATATTATATATAATATATTAATAATAAAATAATATATTGAAATTTTAAAAAGAAGGAAACTTTATTTTTAGTGTCTTATTGATATTTTGATTTGTGTATTATAAGTTTTAAAGTCGATTTTCTGCTAAACAGCTATATTTAAAGACTTAAATCAAGAGCAGTACAGACATTTTGGTGTTGTTAATGCTCTATAAAATGACCCCTTCAATTCAACAATTATGGAATAAATATATAATTTCGAGTTACAGGTAAAGGGTCCTCTGGCCATACAATAATTAAGTTTATAGGCAATCACCTCACGAAATTTTTAGTGTCTTATTATATTTTGATTCATTTATTATAACCCCTAAGGTCGATTTTCAGCTAAACGGTTATATTTATCGACTTAAATAAGAGCAGTAGAGACATTTTTGTGTTGTTAATGCTCTATAAAGTGATCCCTTCAATTCAACAATTATGGAATAAATATATAATGTCGAGTTACAGGTAAAGGGTCCTCTGGCGATACAATAATTAAGTTTATAGGCAATCACCTCACGAAATTTTTAGTGTCTTATTATATTTTGATTCATTTATTATAACCTTTAAAGTCGATTTTCAGCTAAACAGTTATATTTATCGACTTAAATAAAGAGCAGTACAGAAATTTTGGTGTTGTTAATGCCCTATGAAATGACCCCTTCAATTCAACAATTATGGAAAAAATATACAGTTTCGAGTTACAGGAAAGGGTCCTCTGGCGATACAATAATTAAGTTTATAAGCAATCACCTCACGAAATTTTTAGTGTCTTATTATATTTTGATTCATTTATTATAACCCTTAAGGTCGATTTTCAGCTAAACGGTTATATTTATCGACTTAAATAAGAGCAGTACAGACATTTTTGTGTTGTTAATGCCCTATGAAATGGCCCCTTCAATTCAACAATTATGGAATAAATATATAATTTCGAGTTACAGGTAAAGGGTCCTCTGGCGATACAATAATTAAGCTTATAAGCAATCACCTCACGAAAGTTTTAGTGTCTTATTGATATTATGATTCATTTATTATAACCTTTAAGGTCGATTTTCGGCTAAACAGTTATATTTATCGACTTAAATAAAGAGCAGTACAGACACTTTTGTGTTGTTAATGTCCTATGAAATGACCCCTTCAATTTTTTGGTATCTATCAAAACAAAAATTATGCAATAAATATATAATTTAGAATTACAGGTAAAAGGCTCTTTGGCGATACAATAATTAAGTTTAGTATAATCAATCACCTGATGGATTCAAATTTATGCGAAAACAATAAACTTCATCGACTCAAAATAACAAAGTGCAGCAGAAATATGTAAATATCAAGTAAACACAAGTTTTATGACAACCCGTTCTAAAACACAAAACCCTACTAAATATTGACACTGTTTAGCGGTGTTGTTAATCATTGTGAAAGCGTCATATCTTAATTGCACATTACCACATTGATTGCACTGAAAACAATTTGTTGAAAATATCTGGAAAACCTAGTGATCATTTGTTTTTCAAAGATACGCCGACTGTGTTTGTACATAATGTATTTATAAAACTTTTTTATTTACTTTAAGTAAGTTTTGTAGCTGGTCTATAATCAAGTTTGTGACATCAAAGTAACGATGTAGACTCTTTTTGCCTGAAGAAGGTAACCCGAAACTGCAACAGGACCAAAAGGATGGACCTGCAATAAACGTTCGATGCACACTGCAATAAAACGAAGGAAAATGTCGTTTCCCTGTTCTAGATAGCAGCGTAGATTTTTTTGTGGACCTGTTTTTAGTACTGGGAATTTCTGGCGGGGTTTGTCTGTGAAAAAGAACAGAAAACTTCCTGCTGGTTCTTCATGGGGATGCGGTTTCTTTTCTGAAAGCAGATTATTGTTTTCTTTTTGAGCAGTAAGTGGGGAAACTGAAATAATTTGTTGACGTAAGCAACCAATCATAAAAGAACTGAGAAGAAGTCAAAGTACAAACTATTCTTGGTAAACTATTATCAATTAATCCCGTAAAATTTAATAATATATGAAAGTTGAAAGAAGCTTTATTGCATCTTGACTAATCGGTGATTTACAATGCACGTATAACCTAGGAAATACCACAGGAAAACGTGGGCACGCCTTTTACAATAAATAACGCGATAACAGCAAATCCAAACAGCGCCAAATGATCCCCTTTAACACCAACAAAATCTTTCAACTGCAATCCTGATCGTCAAAGCAAATAATTAAATAAATAAAATAAATACGGATGATTTACAATTCGATATTATATTACACGTTTATTACAGCGGCCCAACGAGCCTCTATTGACAATTCATTTGTTTTCCTTGCCTGCAATAAATTATATTAGTTGCAATTAGCACTTGCGCGGGCAGACTATTGGAGCTTTAATCTGTAGGAATTCGTACGATTTTCTGCGGCCCGCAGGTCGATGTGACCGCCCCTTGACCCGAGCGACATTTTTATTGCCGATTGTTTATGTTTTGATGAACTACCCCTGGTTACCCGGGCGTTCTATATAACAATAAAATTTATTTTTTTATGTGCAATCGTAAATCAAGTGACTGTTTGCATTAGAGACTCATAGCTTTCTCTATGAGAAAAATGATTAGATGTTTATTCGTTTCCTTTTATGCTACTTTTGAAAAGTAAAAGTATTTTGCCCAGAAAAAAACATATTGTCTTATAGGTATATATTCTCCGAAATAAAAAACATTATTCATTTCCCTACAAGAACTTTACAAAATTGGCTGTTTTGGCCAATTATTTCAGATTCGTTTTCTTCGTCAAAAATAATGTTGATAAGCTTTCAAATTCCCTTTTTCTTGGAATTTAGGTATTGTTATTGGGATTATATGATTATCTTGTTCTTGGTTCTTCTCCTACCAAATTGCTATTTTTAGGCTAATTTTTGAAACCTTAGCATAGTTTCACTAGACGTTTCTGTGTTATAATTGTCAGTTTGTTTGACGTCTCACTAAACCGCCCAAGGGTCAGGTGAGGAAGGGAAGCCCTACGGGGAGTCGGGCCATTTTACGACCACCATAATAAAGACGGCACCCTCCAATAAAATCAATAAGAAGAAGACCCTTTACTCCACGGAAGGGCCGTACGTGCCGACCCAGCCATCCTTCTCTTTGTTCCATTTTGGTCGACTCACCTTGCTCTTTAGTTGAGGATCAATGGTGCCGACGGCCCTATGCAAAATATCCTCTTTTAGAATGTCTCTTTTCTTTGTTAAATCCGTTTAATTGTTCACCGATGTTACAGAATTAAAAACAATTGTTTTTGAATTACTGTAACGTTTCGAAAAATTATGTCTGGTAAAAGTTTTATTACCATTTATCTCGTTTATAGAAGTTTTCCACTTCAATTTGTCGGCACCGCGCGTTTCAAAAGCAAGAACTGGGCGTAAAAATATCCCTTTCACCACCGAACAATATAAAGATATCACCTAATCTCGCTTAGATACGCAGGCACCAATAAAAAATACCTGCTCTAAAGTAGGCAATAGAATATTCAGCGCGTAGACGTAATAAATTCTCAGGGCGAACGGGTATAAATTTAAAAATGGCGCCCATCTTACAGGTAAAGGCGGTCCTGATAAAACTGGAAAAAGGTGGGGCCTGGCAAACCCTACCGATAAAACCTCCGTCTCTCCTGCCTTATCCTGCTGGAATAAATTACACGACCGATCAGTTTATAGGCCCCAAACCAGTCCGGCCTTTAAGGATAATTGATTTTGAGGATTAGCTGATTGAGTGGTTTCTTATGGATATGTATGTTAAATACTTTTAATACCTTTCCTAATGCGTTTTTATTACCGTTTAATATTTATTGGTTTATGAAGGTTATGTAACTAATCAGTTCTATCAGGTTAATTTTGTTATTAATTTTGTTGTTTTTAATTTTGTATTCTTCTTTTATTTAGTGGGCAAATAAGGATTAAGTCGGGATTAGGCATGGGATTACCCAATTTTAATTTTGGATTTAAGAAACATTTTGGATTTAGAGCTTGCACTGTTAAAAAATTATATCAGGTAGATAAGTTTCTAAAATTCTGAACGCTCTTAACCAATATCTTCAATTATTTATTAAATTTTCAGTTTTTATTAATTTTTTTGGAATTAATATGAAATAACTGTGCATTTTATAAAGACAAAATTAAATAACACTAAATCAGGTAAAAAAATTACACTAATACTGTTACACTTTAAAATAAACGCGCTGTATACAAAGGACCATAATGGAATGTTTCCTTTCATAAAATCTTCAGCGACGTCTACGAAATAGTAGTTACTAACTCACTCTTTCATAAATGTCGCTGAACTTTTAAGGCTTGAGTAAAACCTGTAATTTTTTTGTTCAGGTTTCTCAGGAAGACTTCGACCGCTCTGAAATAGATGGCGCTCTTTAAAAACTATAAAGGTTGTATTGATTTTTCCTGACTTAAATTAAAGTTAGAGCTACAGTGTACTTATTTTAATAGACTATAGCTCTACCTTTAGTTTGGGATAGAGGTAACTACATCGTTTCATAGATGTAAAGTTCATGCATAGTTAAAACTGGAACTTACTTTATGCATGAATTTTAATTTCATAGCTTGTATTCTCACATTTAATCACACTTATGGAAAACTAGATTAATAAATTAAGTATTTATTGAGCGTACAAAAAAATGTTTAATTTAGTTCTTGTTTCTGAACTAGAACTTGGACTATTATGCAACAGATGGAGCTTAATGCGAAAGATTTAAAAGTTATCCCACAATAGGCCGTTGATTTGAAAAATGTACTCCTCTATTACTTCTATTAAATAATGGTTAAACTATTGGCGCGGTTTTAAAAGAATAAAATCCAGATGCATTCCGAAATCATAAAGAATGATTTGAGAGTTTAATATTTTATGTTCTGGATTTCTGTTGGGTGGCACAAAAATTGTGTTGTTATCAATACTTCCCTTAATTACTAATTAACAAATTTCTTAAATTTTTTCTTCTTTTCCTTAAAAATAATAAAACTGGATACTCAGGACTAAAGAAACCTGTTTCTCGTTCGAAACCAATTTCTGTGTTGTACCATCGATTCTAAAGGAAAGCTTTGACTATTATCTAACAGATGGCGCCCTATTAAAAACATAAACAGTTTTGAAAGTTATTCTACTTCTAGTTATTCTTGAAATTATTTCTATTGCTCATTTCTTCAAACTCTGGTGTGATTAAAATAATCGGTATTTGGAAGAGCAAGTAATCGCAAAGACAAAAATTGAATTTGTACATTACATACTTGGTTCATTTAAATTTGACACAGAAAAATAGCATTGAAAATGAAATTGAAGGGGAATTTATTGCTTCCATGTTTCCTTTTTTTTGCAATTTATAGACGTACTAAATTTGACCAGAACTGTTTTTTTCAGAAAATCTTTTTTCTTTATATCTACTAAAGCACAAAAGATAATAAATACCAGATATGCAGCCTTTTGTTTTGAAAACAAAACATAGTTCTTAATCATGGATAGTGTGATGTGGATTAAAATCCGTGTGGAATATGATTTTTCTTCATATCTCCTAAACTATGGAAGATAAATATCTCGAACCTTATATCGTTGGAAAGCGAAAAAATCAAATAATTTAATAATGCTAAAATCAGCTGTGGTTTTCATTTTAAAAAATACAACTTTGGGCCTCATCTCGAAACTGGTGCAAGGTAAAAAATATTTTTATTATCTATCCTACTGAATGTTTTGATATCTACAACACTTTCCCTCGATATTTTTTGATGCAATAAATAATATGGAAAATATTCACATTTGCAGAAAATGACGATTTTCAGTTTTTTCATGATATCAGTTTTTTCATGATAGTAGGCGATGCAATTTTTTTTGGAAAAACAAAAGAAGGTCTGCAGAAAATCTCTTAGATAAACACATTTTTAGGTATACACCCCCATATTGTTCCATTTAGCCGAGTCTATAGCTCTTACCGTTTTCGAGATACCAATGGTGATCATCGAATTTGGGACACTCTGTATATTAACTAAAGAAATCTGTAATTTAGGTTTGGAATTTGGTTGAAACGTCAAATAAATGGTAAGTTAGGTAATTTTGTAGTTTATGTCGTAAAAAGACCATTGAATAGGTTGGACAGTATTAATTTAAGTTACAAATTATGAACACTTGTCCAATAATCAAAGTAATACTTTAATTGCAATTACAAAAAATTGTTCCAAAAATTGAAACGTTTCTTGTTACTATAAATGCACTATTCTCCTTTGTAATAGGTGGGTATACTATTTTTTAATTTTTTTCTTAATAATGAATATGTTATTTTCATTTATAAATATGCATATATTTGTCTGGTTTCGGTATAGGATCGGTATATGACTAATAGATGACTAATATGTGACTAATAAATGTATGCATTTTACATTGTTAATCCTAGAAAAACCAAGGAAGGGGGGGGGGGGGGGTGAGAAGCCCACACTTTTATTTAATTAATTATTTAATTGATTATTTAACGTAATTCCATAAGTTACTTTCGAACAGATTTAAGAACATTGTTTAAGAAAGAACAAGATTTAAGAACAAGTTAATTTATCTCTTACATTGCCGAGAAACTTTCGTCATCTTTTTCATATTATGGCCCCGATTAATTAGTGACTGCTTACCGCCTAAATGTGTATTCGCCTAAAAGATCTAGGGAAAATTTGGTGATTCGTTTAATGTATGTATTTTTTTACATTCAAACAAAATCAGAAGTTGTAAATGCACATAAATGAAAATAATGACAGATGCATTTCGTAATGTATATAGATGGAACATCATTTTTTAATAAAATCAGTACCTGGTAGACCGAGCTATCGCTCGGCTATAGCTGGTACGTAAATAATTGCATTTTAATTATAAAAAATAATAAAAATTAAGTTTCTGGTGACCGAACTTTTACACCTTTCACAACTTTTACTCCGAAGTAGTATTAATATGTAATTTAAAATTATTTATTTATCTGTTCTTAACAACGCTCTAAAATCTCTAGAGTTAAGTTTACAGTTAAAACATTTGTCAATTTTCTTTTAGGGTAAGTACAATGAAAGTTTTTGGTACTCTCAGTACTCAGCACTCTCAGTCTATGAGGATAAATAAATATTTTGTTTTTTTTGAGAAAAATAAACAAATTCTTTCTCATTTAATCTAAATATAATTCAATATTTTTCTAATTCTATTCTTAAAAATAATATGTACAAAGAAGACGAGAATATAAATGGAAATATAATTTATAGAAGCCGGATTGTTAACGAAATCTCGAAAATAAATGACTAATTACAATATCCACACACAGAAAATATACTTCGCTCTGCATTGCTGCAGGATTTCCTTTAGAAATAATTTCAAACATTATAAAATGAACGTTTCATGTGAAGACAGAATTCTTCATTTCGTTGGCGCATCGTAAATTCGGTGAAAATATTAACCGTAAATTTGAAGAGGTGCTAAACAAAAATCCAGGCTATAAAATTTTACTATGAATCAAAAATAAGCTTATTGGGATCCTTCATGAAGAAAATGGAGATTTTGAAGTTTTAAACGCTATGAGCCCTTCAGACATCTCAAAATTTAAATATGCTCCAATTACTTCATGTGATATGGACAGAAGCTTCTCCCAATAGGAAGCTTTGTTTCGAGATAATCGAAGAAGTTTTACTTTCGATCACTTAAAAAATATTTATATACAGTGTAAACAAATGATTTTAATATAAACGTAATTAATTGTAAATTGTATCATTTCTAGCCTTTTGTGTATTAAAAAACTTTTAGATATTTTGCGTTTTTAATAAATAATGATTTAGAAAAATCTGTATTACTGATTTACTTAAGAATTCCAAGAAAGGAAGGAGAGTAATGATTTTTACTCAGTATGTTTAATCAGTTTAATCAGTTTAATCACTATGTTTAGAAACTAAATTTATATTTTAAACACATTTAATCGTCGACCAGTTTCGGTATCATAGTACCATCATCATGGACAAACATGCATTTGATAATTACAAAAGTATCATTATAAACTATACTTAAAACCACGTATTAAATTATTGTAAACATTAGGTTAAATATAACTTACGTTCTACACATCTACGAACTATGTTAACGTTGGAATATTAATCCTATTGTACATCGAAGAAATTTAATTAGATGTTAACACAGTTGAAGTTGCTGACGGCTAGGTCTGCAGTATTAAACGGAAAACCGGTCGAACATGTTTTATATGAAAGTGCGTAGCAATATGCGCGCGAATAATTTGAATTTTGAATTTAAAAATTAGAGTTTAAAAATTACATTGTTATATTGTACGAATTATGTTTATAACAGTTATATGATTTTGCATATTTATAGATAAAAACTTCATCAACATCATTATTCAAGTGAAGAATTATATTACGTAATTTTAGAAAGTTAATGTTTGTAATATAACAAGATAGCGAGTTATAAGTTATTAAATTATAGAGTTAATGAGAAACTTCAATCATTAATTAGTAAAAATGAAAAGAATGTAAACAAAAAGAAAAGGGCGAAATATAGTAAAAAAATAATGAACATTATATGTTTAGAATAATTGGGAAATTGATTAATTAATACTCCTAATAAGTACACAAATAGAATGAAATAGTATTAAATTTAGTGTAAAGTAGAAAAATAAAATTTTATAAATATTTTTTTTCTTATTTATTAAGAGGGTGTCTGAGGGAATGGTAAATATGTGGAACATTGTTTTTCAATTGATCATTAAATAGTAAGGTTTGTGGGTGTTTTTTTCTAAATGAATCTATTTCATAGCTTGCGAATAATTCCATTAAGTAGCATTTTATTCAGTCGATGAATGATTTTGATGTTATCAAATGTGACTTTATGATTGTTAAAATTTATGCTTAAGTTTGAATTATTGCTTGTGGGGTGCTCTTTGATTCTAATTTAGATTTTTCTACCGGTCTCTCCTATGTATGTAGCATTACAAGTTTCATATGTAAGGGTGTATACACTATTTTTTTCTGGTAATTTGGTAGATTGTTCACTATTGTTAAGTATGTTATTTTAGAGTATGGTTTGTTTTAAGATCAAGTGAAATGTTGAATTTATTATTTATAATTGGGAAATTGATTAATTAATAATAAGTACACAAATAGAATGAAATAGTATTAAATTTAGTGTAAAGTAGAAAAATAAAATTTTATAAATATTTTTTTCTTATTAAAGGGGTGTCTGAGGGAATGGTAAATATGTGGAATATTGTTTTCCAATTGATCATTAAATAGTAAGGTTTGTGGGTGTTTTTTTCTAAATGAATCTATTTCATAGCTCGCGAATAATTCCATTAAGTAGCCTTTATTCAGTTGATGAATGATTTTGATGTTATCAAATGTGAATTTATGATTGTTAAAATGTATGCTTAAGTTTGAATTATTGCTTGTGGGGTGTTCTTTGATTCTAATTTCGATTTTTCTGCCGGTCTCTCCTATGTATGTAGCATTGCAAGTTTCACATGTAAGGGTGTATACACCATTTTTTCTAGTAATTTAGTAGGTGGTTTACTATTGTTAAGTATGTTTTTTAGATTATGGTTTGTTTTAAGGGCAAGTGAAATGTTGAATTATTAGCAATGTTTTTAATTTTGTTACTGATTTTGCCTTGGTAAGTTATGGCTCTATAGATTGGTTTAGGTTTATCTTCTATATGTAGTAGCGTTGTATGGTTATTATGTCTAAGATTGTATTTTTGAAATATATTATTAAAATAGTGGATATCGTAACCATTGTTAGAAGCAATTTGTTGTATAATGTTTAACTCTTTTTTCATGTTATTAAAACTGAGAGGAGTATTTTTTATTATATGTTTTTAATATTTGCCATT
>JAWQRJ010002288.1:0-13807 GCA_033557515.1 Diorygopyx duplodentatus | reverse complement strand
GCTCAAAAATGGTACCATTAGTCTTAGAATACCATAATTCATCAAGATATATCAAAATCTCACCATCAAAATTTTGGACCGAATGCATTACTTTCTCTTTATACCTTCGGTTAAGAGAAAGTAAAAATAGTAGAATTTTTTTGCCCACATTTTGTTTTCCCTTTTTAAAAGCTTTTCAATTTACATTTAAACATCGAAATATATTATAAAACATATTTCATACAAAAAGCTCTAAAGAATAGCAATAAAAAAATAGAGAAAAAAATGTTCCCAAATTTTGTTTGTCACTTTTAAAAGCTTTTCAATTTACATTTAAACATCGAAATATATTATACAACATAGTTTATGCAAAAAGCTCAAATGAATAGCAATAAAAAAATAGTAGAATTTTTTTCCCCACATTTTGTTCTCCATTTTTAAAAGCTTTTCAATTTACATTTAAACATCAAAATATATTATACAACATATTTTGTACAAAAAGCTCAAAAGAATAGCAATAAAAAAAATAGAGAAAAAAATGTTTCCAAATTTTGTTTCCCTGTTTTAAAAGCTTTTCAATTTGCAATTACTTACTTCTTGCATTTTATTTTTCACTTAAATCATACAGTTACACGATTCTAAAGAAATTCAATTACTAATTACGCCACATTAACATTATTATGTTGTTACGAAAATAATTATATTTCGTTGGTATTTAGCTTTGCGAAATCAATATCAAACTTCATAAATGTTTTTTACACCAAATATTTATGAAGTTTAATGTTTTCGTTTCTAATAGAGCAGATAAGAATAACATTACACAATACAAACTGAAGATAAACTCCTTATTAATCGTATTCGTAATAGGTATTCCAAAGAGGTCAAACGGAAAATTCCGTTAATAGTTAACAATAGTTTACGTTTCAAACGAACGTTCACGTTTTTTTCTCTTTTTTTACGAAACTCGAAACGTACCTGCATGAAGTGCAAACTGGTGTAGGCGTTCGCCTCCTGCAGCAGACTGCTGCACGATTGGTGTTCGGCGAACACGGCGATGCCCAAACAGTTGCTCGGGTGCAGCTGCTGCGCCAGGAACCTCGAGCAGGCCTCGACAACCTTCCGCAGCTGCATCAGGCACGCCGTCGCCAACAGCACCTCGACGTTGTCCTCGCGTATCTCTATGGAGCCCGAGTAGCAGTAGTTGACGACGGCCAGCAGGACTTCGCCGCTGACGTCCGTCAGGGTGATCTCGGGCTCGCCGGACTCCCGCAGCGAGCCCGTGAACATCGCCGAGAAATATTCGCTCGCCGCCGACAGGACGAGCCTGTAAAGTATCGCGGTTCTAGGTCATAACCTAATAGAAGGGTTTTAGGTTATGTTTCGTAAGCTGTCAAACTGAAATGGCACAATGCCAACCAACGCGTTGTAAAATAATTCCTAAAGCAATTTTGAATTTAATTGTCACGATTTCCTTGGTGATACTGCGTTTGAATAAATTTGATTAAATGTCAAACCTGTCAAATACTTAATAAATAAAAATTCAATATTTTGACCTACCTATGAGCAGGAACTCTCTTTCCGTTATTCCCCGCTATGAGCACCACATCGCATAACTTCTCCGTCTGCAAGTACCGCTTCATGCAAGACAGGCTGTGTTCGGCGTGTCCCTCGCACCTGAACTGTTCCTCTTGCGAAGAGGTCGACGCGGTGGAAAACAGGGACAGCCTGCTAAAGTCCCTCGAGAGATTTTCGCTGCCGGTGACTCCGCTGCTGCCCGTCGAAATCGAATCTTGACTCGGGCTGCTTAAATTCGCGTTCAGAGCCATGTTTGTGGACTGTTTAAAAAATGCACTGTTTCTGTGGGTTTTTTACGATTAAATTGGTTGCGATTGAGCAATTTCGGTTGCGCAGCTAATACTGTGTGGTGGAGTCGCGGGTTCCACACGAGGACTCCGCGTTGACGAGTCGGAATTTCTTTGTTCGCGGCAAAAACATCGGTTCGCGAAGACACAAAGGAACGTCAAGTACACAACGTACACAAATAAAGACAACGCCGGAAAGCCGCCTGCATCCCCGAATATCCCTGCTGGAATAGAAGGGATTTTTTGTTTTGGAATGTTGGCGGCAAGTTTTACCTTTTCGTTGCTTTCGTAAATAAATGTATTTGTATGTAACGAATAATTATAGGTTTATATTTACTTTTTAATGGGTACATTAATTAACATTTGATAAACGAAACATCGTATCGTATTATTGTAAGTTAAGCCATTCATTCTAACAACTTATTATGCATATGACATGTACGACAGCAAAACAGGTCAACCTAACCTTGAACTTTAATCAAAGTCTTCAACCAAAACAATTTGTGTAATAAAAAAAACCACAGAATATTTTTACAACCTTTATTATAACCAGATATCTTTCATTCTATTTAATTAGAACACCTCTACAACAACAAAAAAAAAATGTAATAAATCGGAAAACCTCTTTACAATTTCGCGATTCCAACGACACCGCAGGCCAACCGTGCGCCGGCATTTCCGGTCGTCTTGCTGAGCTCGTGGCCGCCGACGCCCAAATCGTCGGGGTCCGCGTGCACGACGAGCGTGCGCCCCACGACGTTATGCTGGCCCTGCAGCGAAATCATCTTGTCGCATATGTTCACCTTGGCGGTGCCGTCGGCGCCCGCCTCGATGTTGCCCAGGTCGCCGACATGGCGCACGGGCATGTCCGGCGCCCCGTGGTCCTTGCCGTACGGGTTGAAGTGCGCGCCGGCCGAGATGCAGCCGTTCGTGTTGTCGCCGAACTCGTGCACGTGGAACCCGTGCAGGCCCTTGCCGAGGCCGGTAACGTCGCCGGTGATCTTTACCGGCGAGTCGGCGTCCTAGAAAAGGGAACAGACAAGTGAAGATCGATAAAAGATAACCTGTACGCGTTGCGCTACCTGTTGTTCGAAGTACACCGTGCCCTTGACGACCTCCCCGTTCAGAACGCACACGGCTTTCGACGGCATCTTCGGCGGTTAATCAACGTGACTTTGCAAACGAGAATGATTAGCGTAAAACTGCTTCTAAAGTCCGAGTTGAACGGTGTAAACGTCAAATTGGTATTTGAGCGGGGTGGTAGATGGCGCTAATAAACGAATTAAGTTGGCAGCATTGCTAACTATCTGTCACAGCTGTCAGAGTCATGCTTTAAAAATAAGTAAGGTTATAAATTAAAATGACTACGACTAATAAGCAAGAAACTAATCCGAAAACCGGTAAAAACAAAAAAATTAAAGTGTTCACGAAAAAGCAGCTTTCAAAGAACGAACCTGAAGTGAACCTTATTAAAAAATTGCAAGAGGAGTACGACCGCATTGATATAACTAAAGTGCAAGTTTTTTCCGATTTTCCCCTATCTGCGAAGACCCTAAAAGGTTTGAAAGAATCTAACTATAAGAAGCCGACGGAAATCCAACGTGAATGTTTGGGTTTAGCTTTGCGGGGTCTAGACATTTTGGGTGCTGCTCAAACCGGATCGGGGAAAACGTTGGCTTTTATCGTTCCCGTTTTAGAGAAATTGTTTACGTTGCAATGGACCAGATTGGACGGGTTGGGCGCTTTGGTTATTACGCCGACGCGGGAGTTGGCTTATCAAATTTTCGAGACGTTACGTAAAGTTGGCGCCCACCATGATTTTTCTGCCGGGTTAATTATAGGGGGAAAGGATTTGAAGTTCGAAAGAAATCGAATGGGCAATTGCAATATCGTTATTTGTACTCCCGGACGGTTATTGCAACATATGGACGAAAACTCCTTATTCGATTGCGTAAACATGCAAATTTTAGTGTTAGACGAGGCCGATAGATGTCTTGATATGGGATTCGAGCAAACTATGAACGCGATAATCGCCAATTTACCCACGAACAGACAAACGTTGCTATTTTCGGCGACCCAAACGAAGTCCGTGAAAGATCTGGCGAGGTTAAGTTTAAAAGATCCGAAATACGTCTCCGTACACGAACACGCTAAATACAGTACACCCTCCGGGTTAGAACAAAGCTATATGCTCTGCGAATTACAGCAGAAAGTCTCGATCTTATGGAGTTTCATAAAGAACCACCTGAAAAAGAAAACCATCATTTTCCTGTCGACATGTAAACAGGTGAAATTTTTCTACGAAATATTCTGCAAGTTACGACCAGGCGTCAGCTTACTGGCCCTTTACGGGACGTTACACCAACTGCGTAGAATGGAAATTTACGAAACGTTCTGTAAGAAACAGTCCGCTATACTTTTCGCCACAGATCTAGCGTCTAGGGGCCTGGATTTTCCGGAAGTGCACTGGGTCGTCCAGGCCGATTGTCCCGAGGATGCGGACACTTACATACACCGAGTTGGCAGGACCGCTCGGTACCATCGAGGAGGCGAAAGCTTGCTGTTACTGTTGCACTCCGAAGCGGGGATGTTGGACGAGTTGGATGGAAAGAAGATACCAATTAAGAAAATTGAGTAAGAATATCATAATTTTTTAAAAAATAGAATATTAAATATTTAATAAAGCGCAAGAAATTGTAAGTGAATGTAGATATTTGGGTCTACGCCGCCATCACTAGATCACAGTAAACTTGATTTTTTTCTATTACTTTAATAGTTTCTAAAATTACTAAGAAATAAGGGGGGAAAGTTTCTAAAAGACGATAAGACAATAATGGGAAGATGTAAAGAATATTTCCACAAACTTTTAAATACAAAAGTGAATCTGAAACGGCCACTACATAAGGTCACAAAAAGGTCTTAAGAAAGAATTATCGTTTCAATTTTCAAGAAAAGCGATAGGAAAGATTGTATATTGAGTATTATAAACAATACAGATAAATGGGACATATTGGGTTCCAGTTCAATTTCTTGGCAGAGAATATTTGTTTCATACATGTGAGATTGTAATTATTAATCTCAAATATATACTTAAAATTTCTTGATTTTTTAAAATTAGTTTTAACTCTTTTAACATTTACAAATAGCTTAATAACATTCTTGATATGCTGATTTTCACATTGTTTTATTTATATATTGTAAGCTGTTGTATTATTAATGTATTATTGTTATTATTTATGTATTATAAGATATTGTTTTATATTACTTCTATAAAACTATTTGATTTTTAAAGTACCTTAACTAGTTAACTATAATTGTCGAGCGTAGTCGTCATGGAGGAATGGCAATATTTTGTGTTACGACAAGTATACTCGTCATGCGGAAAAAATAATTACCATTGACTAAGACGAAATAAAATAATAGAAAATATAAATAATTATTATCAAATACTTTATACGGGTAATTTACGGTAATAAAACGAAATTTCTTAAAATTGAGTTTTGAAATTTAATTTTGAATATGTTATTAAGTAAATTTCAAAACTAAATTTTAAGAAATTTCGTTTTATCAGTATCTAGATAGATTTCAACAATTTTAGTTTTATCTACGCGTAGAAACACTTCAAGAAATTAAGTTTGATCTGTATCTAGATAATTGCAAAAAATAGTTTTATCTGTATCTATCTATCTAGATGCAGACAAAACTAAATTTCTTTATTTTTTTATCTAGATAGATTTCAAGAAATTTAGTGTTTATCTGCATCTACATCGATTTCAAGAAATTTAGTTTTATCTGTATCTATCTATCTAGATACGATTTCAAGAAATTTAGTTTTTATCTGTGTTTATCTATCTAGATCAAGAAATTTAATTTTATCTGTATCTATCTATCCAGATACAAAAAAAAACAAATTCTTCAAATCTACCTAATCTAAATACAAATAAAACGAAATTTCTTGAAAAGTAAATTTAAAAACTAAATTTCAAGAAATTCAATTTTATCAGTAATAGTAACAAATAAAACGAAATTTCTTGAAATCTAAATTTCAATTTTTATCTGTATCTATATAGATTTCAAGAAATTTAATGCTTATCTGTACCTACATCGATTTCAAGAAATTTAGTTGTATCTGTATCTATCTATCTAGATACGATTTCAAGAAATTTTGTTTTTATCTGTATTTATCTATCTAGATCAAGAAATTTAATTTTATCTGTATCTATCTATCCATATACAGAAAAAAAAACAAATTTCTTCAAATCTATCTAAATACAAATAAAACGAAATTTCTTGAAAAGTAAATTTAAAAACTAAATTTCAAGAAATTCAATTTTATCAGTAATAGTAAATAACAAATATAACGAAATTTCTTGAAATGTAAATTTCAATTTTTATCTGTATCTATATAGATTTCAAGAAATTTAGTTCTTATCTGTACCTACATCGATTTCAAGAAATTTAGTTGTATCTGTATCTATCTATCTAGATACGATTTCAAGAAATTTAGTTTTTATCTGTATTTATCTATCTAGATCAAGAAATTTAGTTGTATCTGTATCTATCTATCTAGATACGATTTCAATAAATTTGGTTTTTATCTGTATATCTATCTAGATCAAGAAATTTAATTTTATCTGTATCTATCCAGATACAGAAAAAAAACAAATTTCTTCAAATCTATCTAAATACAAATAAAACGAAATTTCTTGAAAAGTAAATTTAAAAACTAAATTTCAAGAAATTCAGTTTCATCGGTACATTTTATCAGTACATTTCAAGAAATTTAATTTTAGCTGTATCTATCTACCTAGATGCAAACAGTGCTAAATTTCTTGAAATTTATTTTTCAAGATATTTCGTCTTATTTTGTATCTATATAGATTTTCAAGAAATTTAGTTTTTATCTGTATTTATCTATCTAAATCAAGAAATTTAGTTTTATCTGTATACATCTATCTAGATACAGGCAAAACTAAATTTCTTCAAATCTCTAGATACAAATAAAACGAAATTTCTTGAAAAGCTAATTTCAAAACTGAATTTCAAGAAATTCAATTTTATCAGTAGTAGTAACAAATAGAACGAAATTTCTTGAAAAGTAAATTTCAAAACTAAATTTCAAGAAATTCAATTTTATCATTCTGTCTAGATACTGGTACAACCTGGGAAATCTATCTAGATACTGGTACAATTGAGTTTCTTGAACTTTAGTTTTGAAATTTACTTTTCAAGAAATTTAGTTTTATCTGTATCTATCCATTTAGATACAGACAGATAGATAGATTTCAAGAAATTTAGGTTTAGCTGTATCTATCTATCTAGATACAGACAAAACTAAATTTCTTGAAATCTATATAGATACAGATTTAGTTTTGTCTGAAATATATTTCGTGAAATTTAGTTTTGAAATTTACTTATCAAGAAATTTCGTTTTATCTGTATCTAGATATATTTCTACAAATTAAGTTTTATCTGTAACTAAATACATTTCAAGAAATTTAGTTTGATCTGTATCTAGATAATTGCAAAAAATATTTTTATCTGTATCTAGATAGCATAGTTCAAGAAATTTGGTTTTATCAGTATCTAGATAAATTTCAGAAAATTTAGTTTTAACTGTATCTAGATAGATTTCAAGAAATTTAGTTCTATCTGTATCTATCTATCTAGATGCAGACAAAACTAAATTTCTCGAAATTTAATTTTGAAATTTACTTTTCAAGAAATTTCGTTTTATCTGTATCTAGATAGATTTCAAGAAATTTTGTTCTATCTGTATCTATCTATCCAGACACATAGATAGATTTCAAAACATTTAGTTTTATCTGTATACAGCCAGATACATAGGTTTCAAGGCATTTAGTTTTGTCTGCATCTATCTATCTAGATACACACAGATAGATAGATTTCAATATATTTAGTTTTATCTGTATCTAGATAATACATTACAAGAAATTTAGTTTTAACTCTATCTAGATGGAATCATCACCAAGCCACCAAGGATTCATGTTTTATTTTAGTTTATCAAAAAGATACTGACAAAACTAAATTTCTTGAAAATTATCTAAATCTGTCTAGATAGATAGATACAGATGTAACTAAATTTCTTGAAATCTATTTAGATACAGATAAAACGAAATTTCTTGAACAGTAAATTTCAAAACCAGATTTCAAGAAATTCAATTTTATCAGTAATAGTAACAAATAAATCAAATTTCTTGAAAAGTAAATTTCAAAACTAAATTTCGTTTTTTATTTGTATCGAGATGGATTTAAAAAAAATTTGTTTTATCTGCATCTATCTATCTAGATACAGACAGAGAGATAGATGTCAAGAAATTTAGTTTGATCTGTATTTAGATAGATTGTAACAAATTTAGTTTTATCTGTATCTATCTATCTAGATACAGGCAGATAGATAGATTTCAGAAAAAAGATATCTTAGTTTTCTTTATCTGATTTCAAGATAAAGATACTGATAAAACCAAATTTCTTGAAATTTAGTTTTGAAATTTATTTTTCAAGAAATTTTGTTTTATTTGTACGTATATAGATTTCAAGAATTTAGGTTTTATGTGTATCTATATAGATTTCAAGAAATTTAGTGTTTAGCTGTATCTAGATAGATTTCAAGAAATAGATACTGATTTCAAGATAAAGATACTGATAAAACCAAATTTCTTGAAGTTAAGTTTTAAAGAAATTTCGTTTTATTTGTATCTATATAGATTTCAAGAAATTTCGTTTTTAGGTGTGTCCTATATAGATTTCAAGAAATTTAGTGTTTATCTGTATCTAGATAGATTTCAAGAAATAGATACTGATTTCAAGATAAATACTGATAAAACCAAATTTCTTGAAATGTAGCATTGACATTTATTTTTCAAGAAATTTGGTTTCACTTGTATGTATACAGATTTCAAGAAATTTAGTTTTTATGTGTATCTATATAGATTTCAACAAATTTAGTTTTATCTGTATCTATCTACCTAGATATAGGCAGATAGATATATTTCAAGAAATAGATACTGATTTGAAGATAGAGATACTGATAAAACCAAATTTCTTGAAATTTAGTTTTGAAATTTACTTTTCAAGAAATTTGGTTTTATTTGTACGTATGTAGATTTCAAGAATTTAGGTTTTATGTGTATCTATATAGATTTCAAGAAATTTAGTGTTTATCTGTATCTAGATAGATTTCAAGAAGTAGATACTGATTTCAAGATAAAGATACTGATAAAACCAAATTTCTTGAAAATTAGTTTTCAAGAAATTTCTTGAAAACTAAATTACAATTTTTTAAAAATTGAAATTTAGTTTTTATGTGCACCTATATAGATTTCAAGAAATTTAGTATTTATCTGTATCTAAGTAGATTTCAAGGAATAGATACTGTTTTCAAGATCAACTTACTGATAAAACCAAATTTCTTGAAATTTAGTTTTGAAATTTACTTTACAAGAAATTTAGTTTTATTTGTATCCATATAGATTTCAAGAAATTTAGTTTTTAGGTGTATCCTATATAGATTCCAAGAAATTTAGTGTTTATTTGTATCTAGATAGATTTCAAGATAAAGATACTGATAAAACCAAATTTCTTGAAATTTACAATTTTTTATTTGTACGTTATAGATTTCAAGAAATTTAGTTTTTATGTGCATCTATATAGATTTCAAGAAATTTAGTATTTATCTGTATCTAAATAGATTTCAAGGAATAGATACTGTTTTCAAGATAAAGATACTGATAAAACCAAATTTCTTGAAATTTAGTTTTCAAGAAATTTAATTTTATTCGTATCTATATAGATTTTAAGAAATTTAGTGTTTATCTGTATCTAGATAGATTTGTATCTAGATACTGATAAAACCAAATTTCCCGAAATTTCCTTTTCAAGAGATTTAGTTTTACCTATATCTAGATAGATTTCAAGTAATTTAGTTTTATCTCTATCTGTCTATCTAGATACAGACAAAACTAAACTTCTTGAAATCTATCTAGATACTGATAAAACCAAATTTCTTGCAATTTAGTTTGAAATTTACTTTTCAAGAAATTTAGTTTTAACTGTATCTAGATAGACTTTTGGTAATCATCACTAAGCCACCTTGGATTCCCGTTTTATTTTATCTTACGCTAATACATGGTGTAAGTAAGTACATGGTATACTTGGTTTAAAAATTAGTTTCGAGTACAGTGAAGATATTCTGTTGATTTCAAGATTTCTGTGTATACGATAGGAGATATGAATTTTCTAATATTTTGGGGTAGTTTTTATCACTGTCGACGATCTTCCAAATCGAGTACCCTCGGATTAATAATTAGTTTAAACTGCAGTGAAGGTATTCTGTTGATTGCAAACGATTTCTACGTTTGACGAGTATACTCGTCATCGCTTTATTTTTGCAACACACTTTTCAAAGAAGTCACCACAACTGGTTAATTATTATTATAAGTAGGTTATTGTATGATTATTTTGTTTATTTTTGATTTGTAGATTAGTGTTTGTGCACTTTTTAAATATTTTAAGTATTTTTTGGACTAAGCTCCAAATAATTGGAATTTGTTCAAGTTTCCGCAGAGTTTCAATATTGAACTATTGTTTTTTCTTTTATTTTTAGTATAAACCCAGAAAAACTGAAAAATCCAGTAAGAAAAATGGAAGCTTTCCTAGCTTCGACCCCTTCGTTAAAAGACACCGCTCAACGAGCATTCGTCTCGTACGTTAAATCTGTTTTTCTAATGAAAAACAAAAATGTCTTCGACGTAGAAAAATTAGACACGATGGATTATTCAAAGTCTTTGGGCTTGAGCGTTGCCCCGAGAGTGAGGTTTATCGATCGATTTAAAAAAGCCGCCAAAGACCAGGTGCCAAATCGAAATAAAATTGTGAAATTCAGCGATAGCGACGGCGAGGACGCAGACGATTTTTCTCAATTTTGCGCAAACGATAATTCAGACGACGATGACGACGAGTTGGGGTTGTTCGACGTGACGAATCGAGATAAAGAAATCGCACCGCTGGAACAAGAAGAAATAGTCGAGTTGGAGAACATCGGTGGTCGCAGAGGGAAGAATAAGAGAGCTACGACGAAAGTTGCCGTCGCGAAAAAAATATTAAAGAAAAACTTTGTGGCCAACAAAAAAGTGGTTTTCGACGACGATGGCGAAGCTATAGCGCAAAATACGAAAGAGAAACAGTCGAGTCTGGCGAGGACTTACGAAAACGAAACTGAAGATGTGTCCGGAATTAATATAGAAACCGCGAAATTGGTTCTAAAAGAGGAGGATAAGTTTGACAAACAGCTGTTTAAAGCGAAAGTCAAGGCTAAGAAGAGGGAGCAAAAAAAGAAGTTAAAACTGAAACGTAAATATCAGCGGGACGACGAAAATTCAGATCAGTTTTCGTCTGACGAATATGAACCCGATTTGTCGTGGCTACCAGATCCGGATAAGATATACGGAAAAGTGGAGAACAAGAATGACGAAGAAGAAGTGGAAGATAGGCCAAAAAGTGAAGATGATGAACCGAAAATTAAAATAAAGAAAGAGAAGAGGAATAAGGCGAAGAAATTAAAAGTTTCGGAAGATCTGACGGTTAACGAAGCTGAGGAACTTGCTATGTTATTTTTAAATAAAAAGAAGTGAAATAGTAAACAAATTTATAATAAAGAAACCATTATAGTTTTTATGTGTACCAGTTTATAGTTAATTACTATAATATCAATATAATACATTTAGCGTGGAATTTTTTTAATATTAAAAGCCTCAGAATTGTACAATCATATTTCTTCGTTGAAATCGTAATCATCTTCGGGGAAGTCACCGCAAAGCACGTGTTGTGGTTTAATAAAAGCGCCATAATTTTGCGCGCACTCAAAGTACCGTTTGCCCTTGCACGTACCGTCGTTTTTACCTAACGGTTCATCGTACCGCGCGCCCACCCAATACCCGGGCAGACCGTCGACTTTCCCCGCGTACATAACCGTACCTAACCTGGTGAATGCGTTTGGAACCTGCACCTTACAGCGCGACCCCACGACAACGGCTTCGCAAATTTTCTTCTCCTCTTCCTCGTCCCGCTGCTTGTTCTGAACGAACTCCTCGTTGTACTGCCCCAGCTTGTTCTTCACCAGAAACGCCCTCACCGAGTCGGTCTTTTTCGCGTAGATCTCCTCGGGCAGCTCGAACTTCTCCACGCTGCCGAAGTCCAGTTCGTTTCGCATCGAGAACTTGTCGATGACGTGCAGACGCATGCCGTTCTCCAAAGGGTACGATCCCAACAGGGCCGCATCGTCCGTCAGCGAGCAAACGAGCTTGTCGTCTTTGCCGTACGCCTCGATTTGCATTGTCGCGCAGTTCCCGCCGGTAATCATCTCGAGCTTCGCCTGGAGTCAAAAGTAAGTTGGGACCTCAAACTTTCGAGGGAAAGTCTGAAGGGGGGAGCTAACCTTTAAGTCGGACACCGTTATGTCTTTGGGGAAACGCTTCTCGTTGAACGACAAGTCGTTTTTCGATGTTGATATTTGTAAATTTACAAAGTCCGCTGTAACAACTTTGTAGTCTGCCATAATTACGAAATTTTCAAAACGTTTTAAAGTAGAGGCTTCGTTCTTGCACTGTTTGACGAAATGTCAAAAATGTCAACAATTAAGCAGCGCCATCTAGTGATCCAGTTTCGGAGTACATAAAGAAGTTACTTTAACACTAACTTTTAATTAACACTTTACGTTTAAGAAATCCATTAATAACGCGTTTATTTATTAAAATCTGTACTTAATTATAAATCTTAAAAACTCGAAAGGACATAAAATTAAAGTTACTCTCATAAATTGCACTCCCATCTATCGGCGTCTAGCAGAACTAAAAACAGACGGGACGCCGCCATTTTCAAAACCACCAAAGATCAACAATGAATTCAATCGCCAAAATCTCGATAAACCGGCGAGGAACACCGCGTGAGTACACGAATCGCGCTCGACCGATCGCCAAACGACGTTTCGGCAAATACTTTATCAGCCGGCGACTCCGATAATTCTGTAATCCGCGCGAAAAAATCGCCCCGCGTCTCGCGTGATCCGTTTGACCGCTAAACTCTTTCAGTCTATCTGTCGTTAAGCGCTGATATCGCATATTTCCACACCGCTCTAACCTCGCGCAGTGTTTCTTCTTTCCCGCCTCATTTCGTACCTGCGCTCTCGCCCTGCTGGAACTGGAAACGACCCGGTCATGTCCTCTAAATGCGAACCCCAGTGTAAAAGAAGTAAGACGACCGCTATGAGTTCTTTGGAGCAGTTGAAGAAATTTACCACCGTCGTGGCGGATACTGGAGATTTTGAAGGTAAAATCAATTTGCTCAAGTTGTTTTTCATCAATTATGCTACGATTGTTCATAAATTAAAAAAAAAATGCATGGTCATAGTTCTAGCAATCATCTGTAGCAATTAAAAGAAAAGCAATAAATTGACAGTTGTATAGGATGTGTCAAACCTATTATTAGACACTGTCTAACTGTCAAAGTGAGGTTAAAATTTCCTAACCTCACTTCACTTAACGTCAAAGTATATGAACATGAATTTGAGTCAAAGTGACCAGACGTCCCACATTAAAAACTGTCCCACATCGGACAATGTGTCCCGCATTAAAAGTTTTTAGCTTTATTACAGTAAACAAGGCCGTTGATTCTTCTATTTGATATTAGATTGTGCTGTAATACTGTTTATCTTCGTTTATCCGATAACATTGGTAACAGTTTTTCTATCTTGCGTTCTTGTCAAAACTAATCTTTAAAAACTTAACTTTACTTATTAAGTCCCAATTTTTGTTATATTTAGTGCGTTATTTGCAAAACGAAAATAAGTATTACTTTTTAATATTATGGAGTATCGTAAATTATATGTAATTCACTACGTCATTAGAGTATACCGTGTATATAACTTAACAAACAAATGAGAGGTTATG
>JAWQRJ010002287.1:0-13810 GCA_033557515.1 Diorygopyx duplodentatus | reverse complement strand
TGGTTGTCAACATAAACTGCCGTGGTGTAAGTTAATTTGCACCAGACGGACCATTTCTTACCTTATGGATCATCCACTTCCATCTTTTCGAAGACTCCTTCCTTCTCACTGCTGGAAAAAGGTGGTTACGGTGGAGGTTCCTTTGGAGGTCTCTCACCAGATTTCTTCTCCTTGTCCTCCGTTTCTTTGGGTTTGCTAAGGGGCTTGAAAACAACTGTCCTAAACTTGACGTAGTGTCGGTTGTTAACCTTGCCCATTTCATCCCAGGAGCACAATTAATTGTTGCCATTTTGCATCCTCCGCCCTATCAACTACTCTCCAGTTTTTAAGGAAGGAAACTGGCAACCTGGTATAGGGAAACGGTGTTCATTTAGATGGTTTAAATCTCGGGTGATTTCACCCCATGAAGGATAGAGGGCGCAACGAGGTCATTTTAGGGAGTTCTATCTGTTGAAGTATCAATAAGAATTCTTGGTTCTGACAAAACTGAAATACTACTATCAAGTTAACACAATAAAGAAGTTTCGTACTATTTGAAAGAGGATTTTCTATGGTTGTAAAACATGAACTGATAGTCTATTCTTTTAAAACTCTTGTGTTGTGAACCGGTGGACGTCTCAATGGGTTCCAGGTGAATTCTGGAAGTCAATGAGATGCTCACGGGTAGACGATCTTGTCCAATTTCTTACTATGCAACTATGCGACTATGCAACTTTAGTTGCATAGCGTTACATAGTCAGACACCAGAGGTGCAGGACAGTAAAGCCGGTTTTTACAGCTATCCTCTCCTACACATATCCTAAAATTATGTATATATTTTGTTCTGGAATCGTAATTCATTCCAAATCAATCTCTCTTTGATTCATTTTATTGAATATAAGGACTGGATGTCTTGCAACTTAGCGGACAGCACAAAGGGGGCCAATGGGACCTAGGTGCAGCGTGAAAAACCGCACCCCTCACATCCTATATACATACGATCATTCCGTTATACGATAGACATTTTATTGCTGAATAGAATTTTTGGATTACATAATTAGAAAATCGAAAATTAGCTGGCAAAATTACATTTTGGCCGGAAGTTATTTCACCTCATCATTATTTCACACAGAAAAAAAAACACAGTCAAAAACACACAAGTCATTAGTAAGTTAGAAGTTTTAGCTTACCCAGAGTTGATTTAATGCACATATTAACAATAATTTAACCAGCAGCTGAAACAATAATTACTAACAACTGACCCGAAATAATACAATCAATTATAATTGCACACTCGATGCGTGTTTGCGGTTCGCTTGTGGGCTTGCTGAAAAGCGCTGAGTCCCGTTAATCGAACGGCCGAAAATTGGGCAATCGAAAGCCAAAACGCGCGAGTTTTTCCTTTTCAAACGCAATTAACCGCTTATCAGTCGTGCAGCACAACGGACGAGCGTCACTCTCCCGCCCAAAATTGGAATTACGGCGATTATATCGACAGATCCAATATTGCACTCTCCTACAGTCCATTGTAAATCTAATTAAATCGGTGTAACGCAACGCAGAGAGCGCGGCAACATAAGCAAACAATCGCCGATTTAAGCGCCAGCCCCAAACACGGCGGTTCTAGCGCCGCGTTCGCCTTTTGTTTCATCCGCCGTCAGGCCCGTATCGATCGCAGTGGTCCACTTGAATCTTGACTACACTTGGTAATTGATGGCGCGATACCGTTGCCACTTCACGGGACACTCGTTAATGTCAGGATTTGCGCGAATTGTAGGTCGGGAAAACAAACGAGTTGGTTCAGATCCAACTGACGTCATTTTTGTACTTAAAGGAATTAAAGATAAAGCCATAAGCATAGATAGTGCCCTTGAAGTGTTCTTGAATTGAGCTTTGAAACTGTTGGTTATATAAACTATGACGTGGGTTATAGTGTAAACCAGCTCCTAACAAGTTTATAAGTTCCTAATAAACTTCATTAACAGTTGCTTAACTTGTTAGGAACTTATTGGGAGATAGAGAGGTAACAAACTGCAAATTATTCGTCGCTTTATTCACAGTCGGTCGTTCAATAGGTTTTAGATTCGGTTTTAATTCTTTTTTAAGTGTTCATCCATTTAGATTCAAGTTCCAAAATCGAAGTTGTTCCCTAATTTCAAGGAAAAGATTTTGAGTTTCTATCCATACCGGATAGAAAGTCATCAATTTTCAACTTTACTAATTGCACCGTTGTGTACATAATAACAGCGCAATTAATAAAGTTGAAAAAGCTTCAGTATAACGTAAATATGCAAATATTCTACGAAGTAAGCCGAAAACAGATTAATTATAAAATAAATTCAGTCATTTCTTAATGGAATCTCTGAATTGTGAATGTGGTACTTATTGTTTATTAGTGAGCAATAATAGGCCGAAAAGTTTAAATGTAATTTCTTTCCTGCTCAGTTACGTCCTATTCATATTTGTTTTTAAACGGAAAAATTAAAATTTCATGCAGAAAAGCAAGAAAAAATTTCAAAAAACTTGCAAAAAACTAACGCTTGCTTCTCATAAAGAGAAAGTAATACATTCGGTCCAAAATGTTGATGGTAAGATTTTGGCAATTGAATTTTTGTGTGCACTTATACATAACAATATGGATTGTTCTGAACTAGTAAATAGGTTAACTTTCCGAGATTAAGTACTCGTTTATCTGATTGTTGCGACATTAATTTCAATACTGTGCCAGCTATTTTGAAAGTAATCTGTACCCAATGCAAACTCTAATTGTGTTATTAATATATTACTAAATATTTTTAGTTTAATATTTTCTTCCTGTAACTGGGTTTTGAAAAATATCGTTATTGTTATTAATTAAATAAAAATCTTTTCGTTCTAACCCGCTTTTGCTTTCCAATATTTTTATTCAACAGGGCACTCCAGATTGTTCCATGTACTATCAAAAATGTTACTGCACATTAATTACAATTCTGTTACAACTATAAATCGAATAACACCGATTTTTGCGATCATATCGGTTTTTTTTAGAAATTTTGATTTTTCTAAAAAAAATTCAAAATCAGGTTCTAAACTGCCGACATCAAGATAAACCTCAAACGTTTTCAATAAAAAAAAAATTATCCTTCTGAAAATTTATTAATTATTTAATTTCAGTGCCATTAATGCTGCTGTAAACGAAATTTCTTTTCTTACTTTTTTTTTAATTTTTAACAAATTTTTATTTAATTACATTCTTTTCTAGTTTTTTCCATATAAGAACGAAATAAAAATGCATGCAAAAGTACTTATTTGAAGAAGCGATTTTATTAATTTCTAAATGTTATGCCAGAAATAAAAATACTGCCGATATTCCAAAAAAAAAATTGCCGACATTTCATCACTTGGCTATTTTTATTGTCAATTATTTCTGGAGACAGACGACTTTTTATACATGCAAATCTTGCGACTTGTTCGTTCTTTATTGTTTTAAGTTTGTTCCATGTTGTTCCATGAAGAAAAGCAAAAAATCAACTGTGGCGTTAACCCCTATTTTTAAAAATTCATTTTTTATTTGGTTTTAGCTGTTCTGAAAACACTTTTTTCCGACTTGTACAATATTTTTAATATTGTTTACATTTTTGAATATCCGCAATTGTGATGACATTTATCTAGCTTTCTATGGTCACTGTTTGCGTACTAATTTTTCAGCATTTTTGCTCTGACTTCAACAGTTGATATAAATCAAATTTTTACTATTCTAAAAGAACTGTTAATTCAAAGAGTTATGCTTTGTTCAAAGATATCGTCAAAATAAAATACAAATATATTTTTCTATTGCTATTTCTATTCTAATTCAATATTTTTTAAGTCCAGAGTGTATTCTCAAAAATGTTAATACATTTCCACTTCCAATTCTTTAAAAGCTATTTTGGACCTAAATCGAAAGAGTCCTTGGAGTTGGTGAAAAGATTAGAATTAATTCAATTAACAAATTGTATTTACAACAAGATGGTTTATACCGATGGGAAGTTCAACTTTTCCACTTTTGGCAAACATTTTTGTGGACAACTTAGAAGGCCGAACTTTCGAATTAGATCTTTCCCAAAACGTTCTAGTTCTCATTAACAATATACACTCGAACATCCAGTTCGCATTAGAAACGAACAAATCAGATCTATTTGGATTTAAACATCATTTTGGATCCTTTTTGGATTTAAAAATAACAATTGATCCACAAAACAAATTTAAATTTTCTATCTACAGAAAACCCACACAACAGAGGTTTTTAGTTTAGCTTAACCAATAAATTAATCATACGTTTAAGATTTTGATATATCTTATGGTAAGACTAGTGGTAACATTTTTGAACATTGGTTCGTCCGTATGTTCGTCTGTCAATATGTGGTGAACACTTCTCCTATTTCTAATCATTTCGCCCAAAAAGGTTTAAAATAAAAGGTGCATGGTTTCAGTTTCAGTTCCAGTTTCTCTTTGCAGAAAATACTTCAAGCAGTAGTGATACTATATGCAGGGTGTCTCATTTCTTCTAGACGCTAGGCAACTATTTAAATGCGACGTGTATACTATTACATTTTCACGGGTATTTATGGAATTTATGGTTCGATAGCATACTTTTGACCAAAGTTGCACCGTTTGGGAGTTATTAGATATTATTTATTTACAAAAAGTGACACTTGCGCTGGTGGTAGTCAGTGATGTCAAAATGTGTTTTTTTCCGAATTACTACATGCGTTATCGCTTTCCTAGCTCCAAAAAAACACAACCGGAACGATTCGGTTCTAAAAGAGTCCAATAATAACTATTGAATTTGTCATCCACATTTTAAGGAATCCGACAAAAGTCAAAGCTACTTCCATTTTTGAAGCCCTAAAACTTGTTAAAATGATGCACCTTGGTTTTATAGCTCGCAATGTGCTGGTGCAGAACAACGACTGCGAAGCGGCCTGCAGGATCTGCCTGCAGGAACAGTATATTGGAGGAAGAGGGAATTCTGGACCAATTTCGCAGGACACGTTACTACGAGAAACCCTATCAATACAGTAGACGGAAATAGAAAAAGAAGTTGGCGGCAAGGGAAAGGCATAGAAAAGACATTTCAGTAATAAAACAGAAGAGAACCATAAGAAATAAAAGGAACAGGGAAGAAAGGTTCACTACTGACATCTTTCTTCTCTGTTCCTTTTATTTCTTATGGTTCTCTTCCGTTTTATTACTGAGATATCTTTTGATGCCTTTCTACCGGTGCTAAAAGTAATTTGTAGGGGTTTAAGGGTAGAAAACATCTTTTATTTAAACCATTTATTCCTTACTTTTATTTTAGCGACAAAATACTGTACATGCGCAAAATTGGGATACATTTTTGAACAAAATGTCGGTGCCGTCTAGGGAAGGTCAGGAGGTTGGGAGAGAGCAAGTCGTGTGAGTGAGCCACACCAGTTGATTTATCCTTGTTACTAATTTTGAGACCGATTGTCATCATCAATCAATACGCTGCAATTATGGTGGCCATGGTTACATTTTCCGGTATCTGAAGTATCAAAAATAGCGAATTTTGGAGAAATTCCTCAAAATCTGAACATTCTGTCAATAAAAGTGTTCAAGTAACATTTAAAATGTCATTTTTGCCGAATTTTTCCATATACAGACTATAACAAAGGTTTGCAATGTATCGAATATCTGACGCATTGCTCATTTGTTTTTGTTTTTAATTTGGTACACTTGGATTTGAAAAATAAAAAGCCTACCGTTTTTCAGGAACCAACTTTTGCTTTTCTTAAAGAACACCCTATATTTTATTCAATATTTGGATTCTGCGAAAAATGCAGAATAGTTTTTATTAAACATATTTTGTTGTAAACTTTATAGTTTTTGAGATTTCCGAGATCAAAAATTAATATTTCAACAATTAAAGGTATTTTTATCACCTGAACGATGAGTAGCGGTGAAAGTCTTTTTCAATGCTTTTGGTAATTCTCTCCGTTCCTCTGACGTTTATTAAGTTGACGTAAATTAATGTAATATACTTTGATTGGTTCACCCTTTACCTTTTTGATCTTGTCCTACACGTTTCGTACATATTGTACATCATCCGGGATAACTACAAATGTTTTATTACTTACTTGTCATGAGCTGGTTTTGTTGTCTATATGTACTGAGTAAAGAGGTTAAAAGTTTTATAAAGGTATTTACCGGTATTTTAAATGTAAACTGTTGTTAAATGGGGCGTACATAACTGTAATGTGTGTGTTCTTTGACTACTACAACTACCATATTTTGTGGTTAAGGTCAAGTTTTGGGTCACGTTCTATTATGTAGTGCGTTCTCTTATTATATTTCCCTATGGTTAATTACGCTATAGAATTATTATTTGTAGAGTTATTATGTTTATTTTATAACATTATTAAATATATTGTAAGTTGATGGTGGTAGACAATATTATGTAAACGTTCATAAGTGCAACTTCTGAAGTGTGTTCATGTTATTTTATGTAGTATAAGGGTGCGGTAGAAAGATGAAAAAAGGGAAGGTGGAGGCGCTTGAAGATTAAGTTGTTCGTTAAAAAAATTATAAAACAATCTAGACGTATATGTTACTTACCTTTAACAGTATTACTATTATTGTAGTAAAAATTGTTTGACGTCCATATAATTTTACTGCAGATATTCAGTATTATTGTTATATAATTTTAACGAGAATAGCAAATTTATAATAATTAATATTTAGTGAAATAATTTTTTAGCAGGTAATCATTACATACAACATGATTTCTTTTCATTCGATTAGATTTTTCCAATGCAATTAGAAAAATTTTAAATGTTTATTTTTATTTTTCGGTAAAAATGTCTGGTCATAATATATCTTTATCTTTAGATGTTGAAGAATCGACGGTTAATTCGTTAGTGTCAGAATCAGAGAGACATCTGGTATGCTATTTATATAGTAAACAATTCAAAATTCGTCAAAAGTCACATTGTGTGGTATATTCAAATGTTTCATGCAACATTGTCTGTGAAGAAAAATATCCAAATAAAGAAGTTTCGTTTCATAGATATTGCTGATGAGAATAAATTCTTACCAATAAACTTTAATTATCTTATAAGGTAATATAAACTTTTACATTTTCCAAAAAAAATTCCCCATCTATCCCCTCTATATGTAGATATTATTGATAGTCGAAATAAGTGGCATTGTTTCAGGAGATGTAGAAGTATTTTCAAAAATATGTATTAGGAAAAAACGAAATAACCAATATAAATAATTCTGCTTTGAATAAATCTCTTGGATGGATGTTTAATGATAAAATAGCTGTTATAAAATGTATAAAATTAGTATGTTTTTATTATATATTGTTTTGTTGGGTAGTTACTGTAACGGTTCATTTTGTTGTAAAGTTTTGGATGATATATACCTGCAGTTTTAGATTGCGATATTCGTGCGCTAGTTTTTGTCGCAACCGATTTTACATTTTGCGAAGAGTGCGGTCGGTGCAGAGCAGAGTGTCTTGTATCACATGTTCAGTGGAGGTATAATTGAACCTCGTTACCGAGATTTTTTCGGGATTTAGCGCAGCGTTCAGGCTTTTCAGCTAATGGGTTAACGGATTATTTGATATTGGTCATTTGAAAATCTGTTATTCTCACTCAGGTGGAATTGTAACTGAAGGTGGTCTTTCTCACTCAGAAACACGAATGTACTTTAATTTTGAACCCAACCAAGTTAAAATTGCAGGTGTTACCACAAATACATATATGAGCAACAGCAATTTCTGTGAAGGGCTGTGGTCCAATAAAATTGGGGTCAGATCCATTTCTGGAAAAGGGATCAGATCAATCTTTCGTTGCCCACGAGTTCTTTGAATTCCGGAATCCGAATCAGTTTGGGCCAATCATCCTTCGAGGCAAGTTATCAATTGGAGTTAAGTTGAATAATGGGCGCTACATCCAGAACTTGACAAAATACTAAAGAGTTGGTAGGATCTATTTGGACGTAGACTTTTTGACCCAAATTTTAGAGAACCTATCAAGTCGTGATTCATAGGCCAATAAGCTTTGGTACAGTATCTAAATTATTACAGTCTATAAAATGTGTGTTAAATTTTCAGTAAAAATTGAGCTGGTCATAAATATATGACTTAGAACACAACAAATTTAATAATTAGAAGTCATAAATTTTTAGGCGTACAATTCGAGAAATATCGTAAGTACTAGAAGTACTAATTATTAAGTATAAGCTGGTAGATAGGAGAAATGCCGAGAATTGGAAATCTCGTCGAACATTCTATCAAGAGCCTTTTGATTACGTTAATTGGCAAAAGCTGTATGTAATTAATGTAATTATACGGAAATGTAGCGTAGGTGGGCACAGGTGAGAATTGAATCAATAAACTCACCAGCTTTAAAACCGAGAATGCCATTCGTTACGCCGCTTATGGATTTTCTCGCCCCTTCTGTGTAATATAAGTACTACGCAGGTATTCAGAGAATAATTAATTAATTTCTGCCAGAACTGTAACACTTGCATATTTGATAACATTTTGTAAGGATATTACTGTAAGCGGAAAATGAACGTTCCACTTCAAGTTGTTGGAATGGTATCTAAATTTAGCAGTTGAACTTACATTTAAATCAATAATTTCGTACACGTTTCCATTTAAGAGATTATGCTTGTGGTTGTCTTGAAGCCACTATTTCACTAATTTTAGTTTTCATACATGTGTTATTCTACGATATTTTGTGCATTTTTAGTGAAGAAAATATTCTTAAGAATAACTAAACATAGAGATAGGATAACGTAACTGGCAAGAAGTTTTATAAAAATTGAATACCGGTTTTCGTAGTAGAAATGTGCAAACGTCTGGGACTTGCTGCGGGGTAAGCTGAAGTATAGGCATCGGAGTGCGATGTCCTGGGGCTATTCATGTATTTGTATCCGATAGATATCTGCCTTCAATATCTATAAATATTTATTCGTATAACAACCGTCCTTAGACATTGTCTGTTGTTTCGGAAGTTTCATATTAGCTTAGTTATGCGACATAATATCGGACAACTAAACTACTTGATACTTGAAGTAAACCGACGCTGTGTTTTCCATTGATTGGTTTTGAGGACTGTTGATTTTTGCTAATCATGACGTAAAGGAAGTAACTATAATTTGATTAATATTTGGATCCACAATCAATCAGGTGACATATAATTAAAATATTAGATGAAATACTATACACTTCTGATTGTGTTTTTATTAATTATATTTGCAACCCTACAAGTTTCGGGGAATTACTGTCTCCATCCTCTTGGATATCTACAAAATCTTTCTTTATTGCTAACAATAATTATATTATTATGATATTACTGTATTAAACAATTATGTAACATGTCTCAACTTTAATTTAATATTTAATTTAATTTACTTGTCATCAAATCACATTACTATGGTGGCTAAGCTGTTTTTGTGTATGTCCATCATTATTATTTATTGCTTTTGTTTATTGTGTTGTGTCTTGTTTTGATTAATCTGTCTCCCAAAAGATTTTATTTCATTAAGTTTGCTAATTTATTATATTTTTCATTAATTTCTTACTTATTTTTTTTAATAATGTATATTTATGATATTTAATAATTAATTTAATAATGTATTGGTTTTCCTTATTTGTTTTTTGTAATGCCTTCCATTATATTGTGTAGGGTTGGATAGTATTTTCTTGTCCTTTAATGAGTTTTATCAATTTCTGTAACCATAAGATTATGCTTTGTTTTTTCGGAAAATTACCTTCAATTTACTATTTATTAAGTCTTTGAAATAATGATAGAACTATATAAGGAATTGCTGCAATTTTTTTTTCAAATTTTATTCAAGTATTTTTAATAAATAAACGTTTATAAAATAATTGTTTATAACTTATAAATGTAACTTTTGCATGAAGCACGTTTTCATAAAGTCCATTTTCATTTTAATAAAAATTAGACATACAGTAATCGACCTCCCATCCAGGTTGCTGAAATATCACTACTGATGAAAATTTTCTCTGTTATGCATTATTCAAAGCTGAAGCCATTGTAGGTAGGAATGCTTTATTAAACATTTTTTCTCAGCCTCCCTTTTTATATGCAGCCTATAATACTGCAGCCGCCGTCTTTGTGAAATTTTCCGTTCTACAGTCCATTCATACTGTTGTTCTTTTCGTTTTATATAATTTTCAACTCCCAGCAATGTGTGGTGTATCCGCATCCATTTGTATTTTCTATTTCAGGATTATTATAATGGCTTCATCACTTAATTAGTTCTGCAGACATGTACGTATTTCTTTGCTTACCTCATTTTGCCTGTGATAGTCTTTGTTTTCTTTTTTTATTGTCCTGGCCTTGTATTTCTGAGTTGGCGTTTATGTTTCTTCAATTTAAATGACTTTTTGTAAAATTTTCTAGAGATTTTCTAGCGATACAACAGTTGCACGTCTTTGATATCCCAAAAATCAGTAAGAAAATTAATTTTGTCAAATGTTGATTTATTTTAAATACATTCTTTTCTTCTTCCAAAGTTACAATTCTAACTAGTTTTTATTCTAAATACTAGTTATGGCGGATTCTGTTCCCTGAACCTATAATTTTATTAAATTGCAACTAAATTTTTTTAGATTCACTTTCTCAAATTAATGAGAATTCCAAACTAATAACTACACTAAAATTGACAAACATCAAAGTCTTATAAATAACAAGACATATCAAGAAGTAGAAGTTGGGGCCGACCACAATCTATTCAACGTTAAAAATAATAATAAAGAAACAGAAACGGGAAAATTAGACAAAAGAGAATCGAAGTTAAATAAAAAAGTCTAAAATCCGCACATTGAACTAATTTGTGTATGTAGAAATAAATGTCAAGAAATAGTCAATAGAAAATTAATAACGAGAACAGAAATAATGGATACAAGACATGAATGAAATATATTTAATAAAAAATGTAATAGGAGCACCGTGGGGGAACTTTTTTATCGAAAACTATAAAAAAAGTACTCAATGAATGGTGAACAGAGGAAGTACAAAAGAGAATAGAAAATATAATTAAAAGATAAAGAGAAAATGGCCGATTAGAAATATCTAAAGAGAAGACTTCCAGAAATATAAAGAAAATGGAAAATAAGTCAATCTAGTTATAAAACGAAAAGGGAATGACGGACAACATTTACGGAAAACGCGGAGGAACCCTTCAATGAAAACGAAATATGAAAGTAGAAAAGAAAATAATGGTATACTAACAGGTGAAGGTAAAATAATGAAAAGACTGTGACCAAGTATGAATTCGATGAATAGAAACAATAATTTTGTCTGGATTTTGCTGATGCATCATGTATAGGGAAGATGCAGGAAAGGTAGGATTAAGAGATCTGCTGCACGAAATAGTGAAGAAAAGAAAAGTACCAGAATATTGGAGGACAGGAATAATCCTACCAATATAAAACAAGAGTGAATAATTGAATTATAGATATATCACATTAATGAGTGTACATGGTACAATATGGGTCAAAAAGTTATAGAAAAAAGACTGGAAGAGAAAGTGGAAAAGAAGCATGCAAGCCTCGATATTTATGTGTCGAGAAAAAATGGAAAGAGGGTTTAAGGAAGAACGAAATAGTATCTTGAAAACGGTAATAGCTACAGACTCGGTTAAATGGAACAATATGGATTATCTAAGCTGTTCAGATCTTCTTTTGTTTTTCCAAAAAAATGCATCACCTACTAGATATCCTGAAAAAACTGAAAATCGTCATTTTCTTCAAATGTGAATATTTTACATATCATTTATCGTATCAAAAAATTTCGGGGGAAAAAGTTGTAGATATCAAAACATTCTGTGGGATAGATAATAAACGTAGTACTTACTCGCCTTACTTGACAAGAGATTTAACAAGCAATTCGAAAGTGTGAAATATATATACTTAATTTATGTCAAAATTATTGACAAAAATTTTGAGAATCCTGCGTTGCTATTTATAATGAAATTGAATTTAGTTCCGTTTTCAGTCGCACGCTTTTCGAGCATTATACGATATCTCCGACAAATCATGGCGAGATTGGGTTTTTACATTTACTTTTGTGATTTTATCGCGAATAAAAAGGTATTGTGTGTGAATTTTTTAAAATTCGCGGCAACCCTGAGCAGAAAACGTGAACCTCTTGATGATTTCTTTCAATGCCAAGCGACCGCGCTCCTGACTCACAAAATGGAATGCCCCACATTCCAGGCGTAATGAGCCCATTCATCCAAAAGATTGCGTTATGGAAATTAGTAGGGTCGATTTTGTGCTTTTCGGTGCTGCAGTATATTACCGCGATGAATTTTATCGTAGCTATTGTAAGAAATAATTGCAAGCAATCATTTTTCAATTAATTTTAAAGACATCTCTCATGTTTTTATATATCCAGTGTATTGATTGGACAAAATAAATATAACACTCCATTGATTGGAAGAGTGGAAACCTGATTTTAAAGATGAAAGCTGCAATACAATTTTTTGAAAATAATTTAGATCCCGCAAAAACATGGAAAAGTGGTGACGTTAACAGCTAGTTCTCCAATACTTTAATTTTAACTCTAGTTTTAACGATTTTAAGAAAAATTTACAATTTCAAACAGTGGTTTTTAAGTTATTTTTCTTCCTTCTAAAAATATTGCAATTTTTGTCTCAAAAACCCATTAGTCGATCCTGTTTAAATAGATATAATACTTAGGTACTTACTTGTTTAAGTCTAAACTTAACCTAGACTTTGATACAGATGCTCTACAAAAGTTTGACGTTTCTCCTTACATTTCATATATATTTTCTATATATATGAAATATATAAATATATGCCTCTATACTTTTGCGACAAGAAATAAAATCAAAAACCCCACATTAGCTAGAGGTTCATAATAAGTAATAAAAGTAAATTGTTAAATTTAAAACGGTGTGATTACTTAACATAAAAAATATCTTCAAAATGTCTAAACCGGAGAGTTAAGGTAAATTTAAAATCTAAAGAATGTAACTGTAGACATCAATGATTTTAAAAATCGTTAAAAAATTACTATCTTCATTACTTCTGGGCATAACTCACACTTTTTTCAAATGTTTTTCAATCTTTAATGTTTAATGGTTAACTGTTTTTTAATCTTTAATCTTTGTGCCTGCTAGGGAGAGGTTCGTAGTTACAATATCGTCAGCCAATTAATTTTATCTGTAGTGTTTTTTGGGTCTATGTATCTCCATAACGTTTGATTTACGTTTAGGTTAATTTATCTTGTGGAACTCCAAGTACGTTACGAGCGTTCAAAATCGACACCATTCTCTAAACTTGAATGGTACTCTTGGTACACCATTCTCTAAACATATTCATAATTCTGTATCTAGTGGATAGATTTTCACAAAACCGATTTTTTTTTTAATTTTAATTAATCACCAAAAGTATCAAACAGTGAAACCTTACTACTTTTTACACTCGATTTAGCTGACGGGTTATGCAAACATTTAGGCGTACCAAAGTATCAGAACACCCGGAATGGATTAACACACGGAAATCTATTGGCTGCAGCTGTACTTATCACAAACATTTCTTCAAATTTATGCCCCAATGTTGAAAATTGAAAGATTGTTTTCCTCCTAATGTACATTTTATTCAACTTAATCAGTATCAAATATATATGTCGTATCCTTTATGATCATCTATGTTATCAATCAAAAAAATGTATCAATGTACGAAGGGTTACTAAAAGCCAACAAGGTAGATCTTCTGAGAATGTCAGACGTGACAACTTTCTCGTAAACAAAAATGAAAAAAATTTATTGAATAATGTAC
>JAWQRJ010002286.1:0-13815 GCA_033557515.1 Diorygopyx duplodentatus | reverse complement strand
TTAAAATGAAAAGTCAATAATAAATGTTGCGCTATGGTACATCATTGTAAAGGGGACAAAACGCAGATTTCAAATTTATAAAAATCCAATATGGCGTCCATAAGAAAAACAAAAAAAAACAAAAGAAGAAAAACAAAACTAAGCTACTGTATAGCCTAAATTAAAAGACCAAGAAAAAAACTAATTACGCCAGGATATTCTCCTTAAAAAGTTGCCGGCATAATGTGCATGTTCCAACACAATATGATTCCTTCCATTTGAAATATTGCAAAAATTAGAAATCGGTCAATTTCAGATTTTTCGAAGTTTCTCAAAAACGATCGCAGTTGACCGTGATTTCTCGGCGGATTTAAATTCAGCAGAAAATTTACTACAACTTTCCCCATTTAACCGACCCTGTAAGTCTTATAGTTTCCGAAATGCCAATGGTGAGGATTGAATTTGGGACACACTGTATATTGTATTGTATATTATTATGCGTTTTTTACTGTGTTCACTAGTAAGGAAAATTATCCGCGTTGTTATATGTTCTCATGCTCGATGAAACATAGGAAAACCCCGAAGATTCACAGAAAACTGAAGCAAAAAAGACCAAATCCACAAAAGAAAAGGAACATTTATAAAAGCAATTATTTCAATTGGTAACTAGAACTCCACACTCTGTGTTTGTACCTCGCTTGTAAAACTACCAAATAAAGGTATTTCCTGTACAACAACTAAAGGGCATCCAAGTTCATCCAAATGGACGAACAGAAACACCCGATGAGGACAACCATTCCATTATTAATGTACCTTATTGGGGATACAAGCCAGAAATAATAGAGATATAAAATCCGTCGGGCATATTATCAATTAGATTAGGTATTGCGTATAACAGCAAACCATATTTGAAATTAATAATCTAAACAAGTTTTATATCACAAATAGATGTACATTTGTATGCTTTTTGTTAACGACACTAATATGGATGGACTTCGCTTATTGATGGAAATGTAAGATTAAGAAAAGAACGAGATCTAATAAACACTTCATTACGAGTTTATTATGGAAAATTTAGATCATTAAGATGCAGGACTTTATGATACAATACCTTCATAAATAAGTAAATTACAAAATTATATTATAGATAACCAACAAAATGTTAAATATTAACTTTATAAATATAAATATTTATAAGAAACAAATTTATTTAAGGGACACAAATGATTAAACATTAACTTTTGGAAGTAAATAACGCGATAAAGGTATTATACCATTTAAATGCTAAAACAGATATTATACTTACAACAATTCAATAACTTCAGTGACATTATTCAAGTGATAGATTTACTAAAATAAAATATCCTACAGTCAATGTTAATTCCTGGAGAAAATCATTCATTAAATGAATGTACACTGCTATTTAAAACAAAATGGGACAAATTTTGGATGTAAATTTTAGTATTTTTTATCATGTAATATTTAATATTTATTATGTATTATTGGCTTGTCAACCTATGTTATAGTTACTAAGTCTGATTGTCCATCCATCTTCTATTTTAGTTGATATAGGAGCTTTCATAACTTCTGATAGTTCAGCAGGCATTCTTAAGCTCTCAATTAAATTAAAATATTTACGCAAATAGTATTTTGAGTTTTAATAAATCAGATCTGACACTGGCAGGATAGATTGATTCACGCAGCTAAATATTTGCTGTCCCATTTTTTTTAAACAGCATTGTAGATTTTGGAGGTGAACATTCATTTCGTTTTGAAATATTATTGGAAAATACTTACTTAATTGAAGTACTAACTACAGTAAAGGCGTATCAGAAACAAAATGTTTTGTATTTAGTATTCAAATTCTAATAATCGGCAATTATCACGATTACCATTATTATTATTATATTATTATTATTTATTATTTATTTACCATTATTTATTATTATTTATTACGATTATCAATATAATATTTAATTGCATCATTAAGTAATTAATAATAATATATATAGTTCAGAGTCCACATCCCGCTTTATTGCTGCTCATAGTGAAGTTTATATTCTTATGGATGACGTTTGCAACTTCAATCATGATAACCATTATAAAATAATTGAATATTCTGATGTAACAACGGCGAATGACATCATGCATCGATTTCAAAGCTATCAATAAGCGACCCATTTCTCTAACTTTGTTGGAAACAGCAATTGCAATTTGTTGCCTTTTATATTTCAAAAGCCTTTTTGTTTCAAAGTGCTTCGCCATATAAATAAATAAGCGGATCATTTTTCGTCACTTCACTTACGTTATCAGCACGCATAGTGCGGAATACGTTACTCTTTATTCTAGAGGACTTAGTTAATGCAAGTAATTAACTAAATTTTAATTAAAGTCTGTGAGTTAGCTAGTTGGTTTTTAGTAGAAGTGTTTTGATCTGTAGCTTACTTTTACAACGTTTGATATATTTATATAGCAGTTCTTTAGTGTAATGACCTAAACAATAGGTACAAAGAAAATATTGTTTGTCAGGCTTTTTGGAAGACTTCAATGAGAAATCAAGAAATGTGAAATAGTGGGTCTTTCCCTGACAGAAGCTTTTTCAGTATACGTGCTTTGTTGAGCATAATAGCTACTGGATTGTACTTCATTAGAGTTAGAAATGTTAATTGACGATTTAGTCGTTTTTTGAACTGTCCATTGATTTGATCTACTATAATCAGGAGAAAACGCATTGTTTACATTATATGGATCGATCTTTTCGTATTCTCGTATTATCGTATTTTTCGATAATACAGTACTTTAGATAACGAGAATTCTTCTGGGAATGTCAAAGTGTTGCAGTTAGTATTTGTTGGATCAGTCATCTGCATAAGCTCAACCAGGTCAAAAGATGAATTTGATTCTATTTCACCATCTCGTTAAACATACTCTGATATTGAACTGACATCATCATAAAATAAAGCGTCATATGGGTTTCCAATCAGGATGCTTCCATCATTTGATGATCGAAGAATAATAGACCCGATCGATTCTGCCCTTTCATAATTTGAGCTAAGCAAGGTAATATTGCTATTTTCGAAAACTGTGTTTTTAGATACTTGTCCGTCGGCTAACACACAATCGGGAGTATTGTGACTCCCAAAACTATTGTATCGCTAGATATTTTGTTTTCTTTATCTGAGTTATTAGCTTCTCGATTATCTTAAATATAACCGATTATACAACGTTAAAATCGTTGAATATATTGTTAAATAACTTTGAACTTTGGATTTGGATTTCTACAAGTTTTAAGATAAACAAGAATGTAGAAACATGATTTCCGATGAGTCGAAGTAGGATGGTTCAGTTGGTAAGACCGCTTCGCCACAGACGAAGCGGTCGCGGCTTTCAATCCAGCTCGGGGCAATCGCTTTTCTCCATTCATGTCGTTTATAATTTTCAGCCTATCAGTTGAAAATATAATTATAACATCATGTAGTGTATCCCAATAGTGAGTGACCGGAACAGGAAGTTTTCGCTCGTTGATAAAACAATCAGAGATTGTGATATTGGGCGTACAAACAAACAAAGCCATTGATTGATGTGACCTTTTTATTAAATCAATATTTCGGTAAATTCACCTTCTTCGAGTCGACAAGTAGAAAAGAATGTGTCAAATCAGAAGTGCGGTTATACTCACAAATAGAACAGCTTACTCAATAATACTATATGAGTTTAGTCTGCCAATTTACAAAACAGCCGCATTACAGGAAGCACAAATTAAATCATCAAAAACTTAGGGTTGACAGTTATTAGGATGCTCTCAGATTACAATTAGACGTGTCATTTAATTACAAATGGGACTCAATTACACCCTGTCAAGATGGCGCACTATGAAGCACAGTTGAAATAAATTTCACGCTGAGGGCGCCAATTTCAAACTGACATGTCAGTAAAACTAAAATAAAACCCCAACTAGGATGTACAAAGTATTATACAACAGTTTAAAACAATTTTAAAACATTAAAAATTAATAAAAATTACACTAATCCCCTTCAAGAGCGTACTAACATAACATAACAATAAGGAGCATAAAAAACATACTAAGGGCCTACATAGAAACATAAACTAAAACAACTCCACTGTTGACATCCTAATAACTGTCAATCCTAATGTTTTGATTATTTAATTTGTGTAATGCGGCTGTTTTGTAAATTGGTAGACTATCATTGAGTAAATTGTGCTTTTTGTGATTGTAACCTCACATTAGATTTGACACATTCTTTTCTGCTTGTAGCCCCGAAGAAAAAGGAAACTATCACCGAAATATTGGTTTAATAAAAGATCACATCAATCAACGCCTTTTTTTTCCTTGTACGCCCAATATAACAACCTCTGATGACCTCTGATTTAAAAAAAAGTTTAAATACCCTTGTTCAAAGTTGGATGAGAAAAATCGATTTAGATAGGTCATAACTTTTTAAAAACTCGATAAATGCTTTTAGTTTGCTGTTACAACTGTACTGGGTGGTGCCTGATTATTGATATCATATTATATGATCATTTATTGCTTTGTAATTAAGCGAGCTTCACTTGCTTTAAAATTACCAAAAAAACATATCCTAATGGTATATACTCCAATCGCATAATACCGGAACTTATAGTTTATTTAATTTTGATGATCCTCGCATCACATTATTCCCTAGTAGAGATTCCTAGTAGAGATCTAGGGGTTTGCTATTATAATACATTAGTGATTATCTTTTGGATGCATCGCATGAAAAATGTTTATATCAGGTAAAATTGATGGCAACAAACTTTTCCACAAAACCGTTATTGCACGATATTCTGCAAAGGTTGTAGTTCGTACAGTACAGAGACTGGAAGTAATTATGCGCTGTGCGGGGGATTTCAATTTTATGGGATGAAGCCCCCGCTGGGTGACGGAAAACTCGACCGATATCCGATTTTACAGCTCTCTACGGTATGTATAACATGTTTCAAAAATACAGGGTGAAGCAGAAGCATGTTTGAGACAATATTTTTTATATCTTTGCTGTGCATTTTCTCGCACATAATATGTTATTTCCATTTTTCCCTAGTTATCCAAAATTTAGAAATGATGTTGTCCAATAACTGGCTCTGCCGTTGCAAAAAAAAATTCAATAATTTTTATTCTTTAATAGAGATTCAAAATTCAACATCAATATTAAAAAGCTTATTTTACTTCTAAGATCTGAAGAATTTATTATTTTATTGAGTTTTCTAAAAAACAATATTTTGTAGAAAATCTAATTTCTATTTATTTCGTTCGACAATGTGTACTATACTCAAAGAAAATTTGTTGGAATGTGCGTGAAGAAGGAAGTGCAAAATAGCTGTGTTTGTACAATAGCAGCGTTGACTATCAATGACGTACTGTAAAAAAACTATACAATGACTATATATAAAACGTAATTAGCAAGTATAATTTTGGCATTTACTACAAATAAAGGAAAGAACTTTACTACTTTTTAATGAATATTACGGATATATTAGTAAATTAACTTCCTACTGTTTTCTAGAAAAAGGACTGTTTCTTTATCCAATCTATTAAAATTGGCTATTTGTTGTCAAATTTAATAACCTAGAGCTGTTTCCTTGTACGTTCAATTTCAATTATAATAATAGCCAAAAAGTTATTGAAATCAAGTGCTCTCTGGGTGTACGTTTGCGTTTGGTGAGATTTAGTATCAATGATTTAGTCTGAATGATTTGCTATATAACCCCTTCAAACTACACTTTTAAGTCACTCTGTATATTAATGTAGATGAAGTATTAATATAATTGTAGTAAAACAAATTTTTATCTTGGAATTATCGAATTTTTAATCTCCAATTACCTTGAATCTATTATTAATTTCCTGACTGACTGGTATCAAGCAGAAAAAGGATTATGCCTTATCTATTTATTTGCACTTACATTGATTGTATTCAAGGAGCTCCACAACATATCACATATTTTAGACAATTGGAAGTATAAACTTCATGTAAACACAGAAATGTTTTTAGGAGTTAGTGTGATCAGCAGAAAAAAGGCTGATGCCAATAGTGACAACAGCACATAATGCTCCTCTAAAAAAGCAAATCTAATAGCTCTAGGATGCTGATACATAATGGAATTGTCATGTGTTAAAACATAGTAGCTCTAAGGACGGGCCGAAGATCTAAATAACCTATTCAATATCACTTACCAATTTTTTGTTCCAATAAATGATACTTCCACGTGTCGCTACCCTAATTAAGTTAAGTGTTATTATGTATAATTATTAAATGTATTACTATGTATAATAATTATTGAATAATTTTCTCCCTCCATTAAGGGTAGTAAATTTGATTCCAAAATAAACACAATTTTATGTTGCTGCGTTCCTCTAATGAAATCCTTCGGAGTAAAATTAAACCCTCTAAACTTAAACCTACAGTAGTAAAAGTCCAATTACGATCCCGAAACCGGGTCAGTAAAAATAAGCTTAAAACTAAACACAGTCGTAACCGGAGGAGCTTGAAAGAGGAAATCTATCAAGGGCAAAGTATCTTCACTTAAATACAGTTAAAAAATACTGGAAACGGGTTTCCACCGTATGTTTTACTTCAAACAGGTTTATACATTAGGATTAATTCGTTTTTGTCAGGCAGAGTATTTCACATAGAAGTTGGTCGCAGTTTTGCAGATAACATTGTTATAATTCATTACAAATAAAATGTAAAATAAAAGATCAGCCCAGAAAGGACAGAGGCAGAAATATTATGGGGACAAGTTAGAATAAGTCAATTATCCTTGAAAATGAACATGGATTTCCAGTATTATACAGTTTTATGAAATATTCGGAATAGCACAATAACGATGTTCAAATTTAGCAACAGAATCTATTGCAATTTTCCAATTTCTTTTACAAACAATTAAAGATAAAAGTGGATTATAGTAACATCAAAGTTACACCAAAGAAGAATAATTAAAATACCTCAGACATTAAGGTAGATCGAAGAGATAAGGAAGACAGAAGAGTTTTTACTTCAAACATTTTTCATGAAAATAATACACAGGATATTCTAATTGAAAAGCTGGTACTGAGCAAGAGATTAAACTATGGAGAGGTTGATTTGATATAAATTTTATTTGAAAGCATAAAATTTAGAAGCGTCTAAATGATTCCTACAAAAATGACTACTATATGTGTGTATGTCGTAGCGAAGAGGGTGTTTCCGCTACCATGGTCACGTAAACTATTTGCAGTTTATTTTTATTTATTTGGAACTCTGCTGTGGGGTGAATTCGTGGATTTCCCCTCCGCCCAATTTAATGACCACCCTAATGGACATAAATCGTAAAGCGCACTTCACCCATATAAAATTTTATAGGGGTCCAGAAACTGCCAGCCATATTCGCATTTATGAAAAAATGCAAGACATCACCCACCGAGAATATTTGTTCGCAAATGCATGCATATCCCAATTATATAATCTATCTATATATTATATAGATATATATAGTAAGTTTTCATTAGTTGCAAATCGTTCAATCGATTTCTTGAACAGTATCTGTTACTTGCAACAAATAGTTTAGAATCAGCAGTTCATTGCAATGAGTAATGACTGTATTTGAGATTATTCATTGCTTATAACTAGACCGCAGTGGTTTTAGGAGAACGACTCTCACCTTTTCCCACTACGCTCTAAGCGGGGTGCAAATTATGCACATGGGCGACTAGATACGCACGCAAAATATATTCACGTGGAGTAACACGTAAGCAATACCACCTATTATCTCGGTTGATATTGATGCTGACAGCAAAAGTGCACGTTTTCTTTCGCAGTTTCGTTTCTTTCCTTCGTACTCTACTAAGTTTTAATTAGTATTTTTCTTTTGAATTTTTGATTTAATTTTATTTATTTTATTTTTTTAAGAAGTGCAGAAGTGTTTGTTTTTTATAAAAATATATTACAGATTTCTCCGGTGCGTTTAAGTGAATGAAATAAATTTTTAGTTGGGAATTTTTCATTTTGAATTGAATAATTTTAGTCGTTCACTATGCCATCCCTTGCTGGACCGTCTTCGACAAATTTACCAGTTTGGATTGTTAACTATAGAATATATAGACGGGGATATTGTTGAATTCGCAGTCTAAAACAGACTGCGGTCTACTTATAACGAGTCTTCTTTGTAGCGAATAACGAATACTTTGCAACGAAGAGTTAGTTTTTCTCTTCAGTAAACCCTACTAATTAAATTAAGTACTTAAATTGTTGTCGACGTTGTTATTTAATTACTTTTTAACTTCTTCAATACCTCATGTAATACATTTTATGACCACATAAAATTTCAATGACTGAATGTAATTTGCAATGTTTTCGTAGTTGCGTTTTATTACTCTTTAGTGTACCTGTATACATAAAACATGATTTGGGCATACGTTTATAGCCTGTAAGTAAAATCAAAACAATTTTAAATTATAATAGCTGAATTAGTGTTAATTAAGCTCACATGCTACGTAACAGAGTTTTAGTAGAATTTGCTTTGTGTTTTTGTATCATCTGTTTTGGTTTTCTGGATACCTATAACTTAAAAAAAGGGAAATATTGCCAGTCTCGACTCGCTTCGCGAGAAGACTTCTCGCGTCCCTCGCGAGAGGCGAGAAGTATCGCGCTCTCGCGTCTATTAATACTACTAGATGATGCAATATGTAATGGCATGGACGTTATCTACTCTATATAAATGTGAAAATGAACGATTCCACCTGTAATGGGAAATACGTTTAACGCCCATATTTTTGATAGAGGTATACCAAAAACCGCAAAAACCACTGCCGTGAAGCCACTGTCCCTCGTAAAGTCTCGGTTATTTATGGCTTTATACGGCAAACGGCAATCGATTGGCGATATCCGTTTTCATCGAGACCGATTAAACAGTAACATGTTCACGTCATGTTGGATCTTCCAGTTAGATATACGTTTATGCGAATAAATGCACGGTTATTGCAGGTTTATTTTACCATCAATTGAAATGATCGACATAGCGCTGGAAGGCTTGTGTCTGTCTCTAACTAATTGCGAAAATCCAAACTCGAATTATGAAGGGAATACCTAATTATATTAATTGAACTAATTACAAAATCAAGGGAGATAGTCGATGTGAGATCGGTAGCTTGTGTCGGATTCCATCCGAAATAGAAGTTAGGTAATATGAACTACGTGTAATCTAATATATCTTATACTATTAAAGGAGCAATTCTTGTGTGGGTGTATGTAAGTATGTATGCATGAATTTTCTGATCTCGAAGACTGCTTTGAGTTGCCAGCCGATATTTGCAGGATTTATAGAGATGGACGAAACAAATCTATAATAAGTGGTTACAAGTTTCAAAGAAATAAAATTGTGAGGAAAACAGCTATACAGCATACTGGCGGCATCAATTGGCGGGCACGGTATCTATCGACACGGTATTGATGTTGACCGTTGACGGCACGATTGCACCACCAGAGAACCACACAAACACTGAAAATCTGAGTGGAGCTCGGAGTAACAGCCCGGTCTACCAGGTACTATAAATTAGAGACGCTCTAGATATACACGTTTTAGTATAAATTGCAACAATTAGGTAAGGTTACCCTCTGGAAAGCAATTTTTGAGACAAATTCATTTAAAGAGTCGGTTAATAATTCTATTGTTAAAAATTACAAATAACAGACTGTCGCGGTATGAAAAGGAAACAAAAACATTGTGGAACGGTAGGTAAACAAATTCTAAATTTGGAAACAGTGGGTGAAATTGGGAAGGTGGAATTCAAACGAAAATTGAATTTCACGAGGCCGAAGAATTTATAAGAAACTTATAAAGCGTATCAAGCCTCAGGGCTTACTTCCTCCAGCCCTAAACGGATTTCTATTGTTTCATCACGGCCACAAAATGTAGCGCGACCCGGAGCGTCATAAAGAGGACTTAATTTTATGGAAAAATATTCTTTTGTTGTTATACCTTATGCTGAGGTAAACGAGAAATAAGTTCAAAGATTAGAATCCTCTGAAGAATTTGATAAAGTGTAGAAATATCTAACAGAACTAACACACTTTGATCTAAAAACTAATAAACATCTGTCAAAATACACCGAATTCAGACGTCAAAATTAATTGCCTGGTAAAAAGATCATAAGTTCATATAGATTTATACGCATATTTACCTGTATCTTCCTTTCATTATCAAATGGCGGAACTAACGTAAAGTTTAGTGTTATCTAGTTTTAAGAAAAATATGTGTGCTACAATATGACTATAGTATACGATAAAGATGCCAATGTTAATGTTACGTTCATTGAGTAATTCTGAATTCATATATTCATGATAGCTTCTAAAGCTGCCGAGAAAATATTTTTAAACCTGCAAAATATATCGTCAATATGTGAATATGAAAGCACAAAAAGGGACCATTTCATTCACTTAATTGTACTAAAATTGACTTGAGTTCTGGCAAAGTTCAGGCAAACTTTACTTCTTGTTACGATAAGTACATAAAAAAGACACTACTATCAATCTTTTAGCATTGTATCTTATCATTGTATTATTAATAAATAAAATAATAAACAGCCATTTTCAAATTTAGTATGAAATAAAGGAAAATTTACAAAACAGAATACTTAATGCTATTAATAGCATTTTCAAATCTAGTATGCAATAACTTTACCCGTTCTTTCGCGTCACCCAGAATAAACGAAATGGAAACTTTTTATTTTTTTATACTTTTATATCTTCAATTCAAAACTAACTCATGAACATCAAGTTGGCTTAGAGTAATGTGGTAGAATAACTTTGGATACCATAATTTAATATATTTCGAACAGTTTCAGTCACGGAAACTTCCCTATCAATGTTATCAACAGCACCCATGTTTTTATTGTAATAAGCCATAAGCAGTTACATATTAATTTGTTCTGTAGTCTTTTCTCCTGTTGTGCAGAAACTAACTTCACGAACCTTTGCTAACATGTAAACATATTTCTTTCCATTTCATAGCTAACCACACAAGCTTATGTTAATGAAAGGACTTAAAACTTCGTTTACTTGCTTCAGTTTATGTACTTACAAAGAGAGCGGCTTCGATCAGGAGATCATTTTCAGTTCTTATCTAGTCTATCTAAAATGGAATCAGGTGTGTAAATAAATTGTGTTGTTAAATTTATATAAACACGTCAATAATAATACTTTTTCAAGGAAGAAACCAGATAAAGTATGTATAATAAAAGAACGAAGTTACTAGTTTAAAATTGTCGTGTACACTAATGTAATTATTGTGGGTAAGAGCGTGTTTTAGCTTTTCCATTTGCATTTGTTTTAGCAAATCTATTTTACGTCGTTTTTTCGCTTCGTGTATGAATTTAATGTTTTGATAATTTTATGTCCGGTATGTAAATGATGTTTATGTAGTGTTGAACGAAGGTTTAGATTGATGTTCTTGAATTCGTTTGCATAATTTACGTCCCGTTTCACCTACGTAAATGTCTTTGCAATTATTACAACCGACGGAATAGACTGTTTTTCTAGGGTAGAAATTTTATTTTTGTAATTAGATAAAATCTTTACAATTAGTTTTAAAGGCAGGGTTTTAAAGACATTTTGTTTGGTGGAAATATTTGGTTGATTTTAACTTAATATTGTTATAGAATACACGTTTATAATTTTTTTCAATATTAAGTGTATTTAGATTTGTAAATTTATTAAGATTATTGTTAGGCGTGTATAAAGGGTCGTTTTTATGAGCTGTTTTTGTATGAGAAATAATTTTGTTAGTAATATGATGTTTTCATCAACATTTAGATTGTGCACATAGTCTTTTGCAATAAAAGCAATTTGATCAATTAAAGTTATATTATCAGTTATGTATTCTTTATAATGGATTGGACAATTAAGTTCTATATTTTTAATATGAAAATTATTTATTACAGAACTTCTTCTGTAGGTTTTTCTTGATAACATTCTTTTTTTGCTAAAATTTATTTCACTATTTTGTATGAGCAAAATGTTTTCACTAAAAGTAAATTATCATTGTATTTAACCAAAAAGTCAGATCCAATTATACCATCATACGATAATGTAGGTAGTATTTGTAAGCCAATTTTATAACTATTCGTGCTATGTATTTATCAGATTTTGAAATAGGTTTACCATTTACTTTGCAAAAAAAAAGTTTGTACAAAAATAAAATTCAACGCATCAGTTCAGAAAACACATCAGCTCATCAATTCAAAATGCAGTTTTGAATTTTATTTTTTGTACAAACTATTCTTTGTAAAGTTTGCTAAAGTTCATTTTAACTAAATAATTATTTAGCACTGATATTTCAGAATTTGAATCAATTGTTTATTTTTATGTTCTCAAATTCACAATTAATCTGCGGTAGAACGTGGTAACTACTCACGTGTTTCATTTCGGCTGCAATAACTTTAAGTGCGGGATTTAAGTTTACAAATGAAGTATTTGTATTTTTATTAATTATAATGGGTTATTTTCTGGATTTTTTTGTTTTTCTTGAACGTTTTGTTCAACATTTTTATGAAGGAAAATAATTATTTGCTTTTTGTTAACATTTTGAACTAAAACAGTAAAATTTTAATTCGTGCTCATTAAAAATGATCGATGTTTTCATTATATTTTTGTTTTTTTTTCTAATATCCAAGGTTTTTATAATTTTGAATAGTAAAATTTTTATTAGGGTTTCTATTAAAGTTATTTTGCTAAATATTTTATTGTCTTTATTTGTTAAAGTTGGTGATTGGTTATAGTTTGTTTTATTTTCTTGATTTTGATTTGCTTTAAAACGTGAAGTTAAAGAAGAAATTTCGTCGTATTTTTTTAATAAAATTGTAAAATGTTCGGAATTTAATATATTTTGAAATATCATGGCAAAATGTTTTGAAATATTTGTATTCTATTAAATCTTTTTCTGGTATTAGCGGTTCTAAATTTTTAAATAAGATATTTTTTTACAAAAACATATTATTAAAATTATTATTATTAAAACATATTCCCATAAATAAATTTCCCCTCAATTTGGATTGGCCTTGATCGCACGAATACTTGTTTAAAGAAAGTGCTTTGAAAGTATTGAAATCTGTGTAACAACCTAGAATTGCATTATACCAAATTGCAGCTTCTCCTGTCAAAGATGATCCATATATATTTGATATTGTTTTAAAATTCATGTTGGGAGTAATTAAGTTATACAAAAAAGTTGTTCAGCACCAGTTGTTATAGATGCTGTATTTCTAATTTGCCCATTACATTTAGGAAAATTCTCTTGATTCAAAATTAGTTGTCCTGGGTCGATTAAATTAAAATTATAATTTTGATTATTTTAAGTGATAATGTTATACGAAGGGGTTGTGTCATCATTTATAGGGGTCTGTACAAAAGGGTCACCGTAAATGGTTTGATTTCAATTTTGAATAGAACTTTACATACTAGAGAGAGTACTTTCCACATTTGTATTTCCACAATTACTTATAACAATAATATCAGCATTGGAAAAGTATGGTTTTACTACATGAATCTGCTCTAGTGCAGACTATAAATAAATTCTAATTCTGAGCTTAGAGTCAAAGGTATAAATTCCAATAATTTCGTTATTAGTGAATACAATTTGTTGTCACATTTATATCATTAAATGCATTGAGCGTTATGGTATTTTAAGCATGTTAGATCAGAAAATATGTTTTAAAGGCATACTATTCAAGCAATTTTGGGGAAGTGATTAACAGCTACTAAACAGCATGCACAATAAGAATAATTCTCTGTGAACGTAGAGTGATTAATTCTAACAATTTCTCTT
>JAWQRJ010002285.1:0-13817 GCA_033557515.1 Diorygopyx duplodentatus | reverse complement strand
ATGAATAATTGACGGCAACTACAACTTATGACACGAGAGTGGATTAACAATATTATTGACAGATGTGTAGTCTTTTGTTTCAATCACAGATAGTGTGGGTTAAAATTTATGTTGAATGTGATTTTTCTTCATATCTCATAAACTATGAAAAATAAATGCCTCGAACCTTATATCGTTGGAAAAGCAAAAAATCAAGTAATTTAAGTCAAAATCAACTATGGTTTCCATTTAAAAAAATACAAATTTGAAAAATATTTTTATAATCTATCCTACAGAATGTTTTGATATCTACAACTTTTTCCCTTGAATTTTTTTGATACGATAAATTTGGAAAATATTCACATTTGAAGAAAATGACAATTTTCAGTTTTTTCAGGATATCTAGTAGGCGATGCATTTTTTGGAAAAACAAATGAAGGTCTGAACAGCTTAGATAAACACCCCCATATTGTTCCATTTAACCGTGTCTGTAGCTCTTACCGTTTCCAAGATACCAATGGTGAGCATCTAATTTGGAATAACCTGTACAAATGGGCAAACAAATTTAAAAAATGTTCACCAATGGGAGTTAGAACGAACGAGTTTTTTCAGTTCTTTTGAGGTGGTAATTGGTTTGTATAACCAACTTTCTTGTCTTTTAACTTCTTGGACATAATTAATACTTTTTTTTAAAGATAATGAAGAAATTGATATTTGATCTTTTCCTACCACATTTTCCACAGAACATTCCTTCACTACAAATCCATTTATAACAGATTAAAACATAAAATAAACATGTGGGAAAAATAAAATATACTCGCCGTCAAGGGCAATGTAGTGAGATCAATTTTCTTGGGTTATTATTTACTTTTGATTAGATATCAACTCATTTGCTTCAGCTTTAGGCTCTTAAAAGCTCTTAAGAATCGCGATAAATAGAAGACACCAGCAGGTATATTAACGAATACAGGGATTTGTTATACCAACACTGCTAACCAGTGGAAGTTATAAATTACAAACTATACCCAACAGTATTTGCATAAAATAATTAGCACCACTAGTATGTCAAAGACTTCTGCACTGTGTACTTAGAGTGTATTTATAATCAGTCACTATACGGCTAAAGAGAATGATAGTAAATTAACTGGTGTACACACAGTGTTTCAACATAGGAAGGAGCATCTGGTTCTTTGACGTGCGCAGGTTGGCAATTAAAATACTCAAATGCGCTCTAAGAATATTAATAAAAAGCCTACTCGATTGGCGTATATACGAATGTACGCATAAAATAATCTATCCAACATGTTTACTTTCTACTTGACACGTAGGTGAATTATAGGATAGCCCGATCATTTTCCGATGGTTGTAGGAACGGTTTTCTGAGCTATCTACACTATCTTGACAGCTATTCAAAATGAGTGACAGCAAGGAAAACATGTTAAGGAAATTCTTTTCCTCGCAATCAATGAAACATTGTAGCGAAATGGTTATTTGTGTAACAGGTGTTGAAAGTGTAGATTTATAGAACTTGAGTTCACAGTACAATTAGGATCAATTTTGATGCGACATCTTCTTTTTTATTTGTACTATAAGACTTCAATCATCAAAAAACTATTTACCTCCTAAAGCATGCATGTAATTTTCAATTGATCCTCTTTTTACGGCTATTTTCCCCTCATTTCCACTTTATATCCCGAACCTCCAATTACGTGCAAAAGGAAAAATCTGCGAACCGGATAATAGTATACATAATTGCGGCCTTATACGTACGTCGTTTATTACAAGAAAATGCAAGTAAGAAAATAATAACCGTCTCCGATAAAGAAGGGCCTAATGAGTTAACGACCTTATTCATCAGCAATTTTAATAATTCCCTCACATATTATTCATACACTTCGCACACCTGTACCGGGAAAATAATTTATTTCTAACTTACGATGCACGAAGCTTTTTGCGTGATCCATCCGCTTTTGGCAATACCGTAAACGAGGATGGTACCTGCCATAACGCCGCATGGAGATGGCAGAAAAGACGCTAAAGACCACTCTTAGCGAGAGGAAACCTTAATTAGCAGATTAACGATGGTTTAAAATTTAATTTATACCGACCCTTAAGTTCGCGAATAACTTTTACGTCTCCTGAATGAAATAGTTATGATAAGATGGAATGAAACAAAAGAATCCAGTTTGGATGGTCCCAAAAATTACTTGAATATGAACATTCAAGTAATATGGCACAAAAAATAATCTTTCAGCCATCTAGATGATGCTCACAAACCATCGGAGAAAAGCTTACGTTAGAATATTAAATTCTTAACCTTTAAGAATTTTAAGGTTGCGGCAGTAAAGCTAAACCATTTACATCGTTGAGTCAACGCGTAGTAAGCACTTATATGTATAGAATGTCAATAATTAAATAGGAGAATGTTAATTGAAAATTCTAACGTTAAAAAGAATATTAACGAAGCAATAATAAGCAAAATCTAATTAGTTACCATGTATTATTATGCAATTATTGTAACAATTAGTACACGTTAAAATTTAAAAATAATTATGCAGGAATTCATGTAATTGTAACGTGGAATTATAAACGAAGTAAATTATAGCTGAATATGTTAACGATATTATAATGTATGTACAAAACTTATCAGCTCTTTTTTTGTAATTTATCTTTGTAGATGGCCATGGAAAAACAATATCGGCCACAGAAAAAGGACTCTTGTTCCAATCAGGTCGGTGCGAAAAAATTCTTCTTCAAAGGTTTGTAGATTTGATGAAAACAACTTAACTTCCAGAAACAGGACAAACTCGTCCAAACAAAAGTGATTCCAAAAAAAATTGATTCCTGCAAAGAAAATTGATTCATCCAAAGAAAATTGATTCCTCCAAAGAACAGTGATTCCAACAAAGCTAAAATCTTTTTCGCATTAGTATTAGCGACTTGAACCGAATAATCCGCGTTAATGATGGCTCAATCGAAATCAGATTCTTCAGAATTCGCCTTTTCAACATCTCAACATTGAGTGTTGAGATGTTGAAAATGATGTTGTGATCGCCATTTTTAAAAAGGGAGATCTCTCCTCTCCTACCACTAAATCAACTGATCATAGGACAACATAAGACAATTTTGGAGAAATCCACGATAATAAAACACATCAGTTTTAGTACACAAGTGCTGTTCGTAGATATTTAATAATTTTAATTGGTTTTAGTTGAAAAATACATACCATAACTTTATTTTTAGCCTTATACAAGCAGTATCATTTAAAAACAAATATGCAACAAACGCCAAAGGAAGGAAAAACTTTTTAACGTTTCATCGTCGTTTTAAACGTAAACTACTTTCAACGTAACAGTTAAAAAAAAAACGTAAATTCTAAAACGTTTTTGAAATACATAACTATATTAAAATATCATATTGTTGCCGTGATTTTTCAAAAAATATTCACTTTAAAACAGGCGTTTTGGTTACTTGAATGTTAATCAACAAGCTAAATTTACTTCTCATCTATCGCAGATGCCTAAACTACCGGCATTATGCTAACTTCAAACACTTTTAAATTTTAATCTTGTTTTCATAATTGTTACGTTGAAAAACTTATTGGCTGTTACAACCTAAAAGAGTGCCATAAACTCTACTTTTTTATTCCGAACAAATGAATAATGTATTTACAATATATTCGAAAAACAATCATTATAACCATAAAATTTTGAAATTAGATTTTACAGGTGAAGTTCTTGTTGAGATATAAAAATTTAAGGGAACACGGTGTATAAGCTCTTTGAAATACATGATTAAACTAAAATATCGTGTTACGATAAAACAATTTCAATTTTAATCTTGTTTTCTTTATTATTACCCTGCAAAAAATTATTGGCAGTTGTAACCTAAAAAAAGTGAATTAAACTGTGGTAAACTAGCTTTTTAATTCTAAACAAATAAACAATGCATCTACAAATTATCCTACAACAGTCGAGGTAACCGAAATTTGGATGTTAGATTTTCCATGTGGGACAATTTCCTTATTGAGACATAAGGATTTAAGTGAACACACGAGTGAGTATAATCTCTCCTGAGTATAAATTCTCCTTTTAAAATATACAATTAAATTTAATATCGTATTGTGTTAAATTTTCCATTTGAGACAATTTCCTTATTGAGACATAAGGATTTAAGTGAAGACATGAGTGAGTATAATTTTTCCTGAGCATAAATTCTCCTTTTAAAATATACAATTAAATTTAATACCGTATTATGCTCGTCGTTCCTTGGGCATCAACAATCAACTCTTATTGTGAATTCCAACTGACATTTACTTCTCTAGTAGTTTTACATTTACTTCTCCCAGCCGTTTGTGGCTGGAACTGACGTCACCTTAACCAAATACAAGAACAGAACCAAATATAACAATCAGAACTGCAACAAACAATTTTGGTTCACATAGTTTTTAGTTAAAATGAAACTGACGTAGAAGCCCAGAATAGAACAAAATTTGAATCGCTCAAAATCGCACCTTCTGTTTTTCTGTTATGACCGCAGATACCTAAATTATCGACAACGTTGATATTAACCCTAAAACATCTTGAACCCTTCATTCTTTTACGCAGGTTTACAGTCAGAGTATTCAGTTTGGTGCAGCCCATTCTTCATGATATTGGACCTCCACAAAAAATTTCCATTCACCAGCTCCAAAAAATGATTTTCATGAAATTCTGTACGAAATTTCTTCCCAAATTATCTCAAAATACAGTATAATTTGAATAAGAATATATGAAACACAGATCAAGTAATCTTGTTTTGTAGAAAGAAAATAAACATTATTTTTAACATAGTCAAAAATGACTATTTTTCACTACAATTTTTGTTATGGCATATTGTAACTCCAATAAACAAATTTTTGTACAATCAAATTAAATCAGGAGTTTTTATTTTTCATAGTATCTGTGAAGTAAGAGTTAGGTATACATTTTTTTTTGTTTATTAGCACTGAATATATTTTGGGGTTTTCCCGTCTCTAATTTTAAATTTTTTTTTTCGATAACGTCTTTTTCCCACATAGCGAAAAAATTAAACGAAAATAAAAATTATAATTTAAATTAGCACGTTTAGTGCCTTTATAACACAAATCTCATTATCGCTAGAGTGTAGAAATTGATTGAAACAAAAACAACAGAGAAGGGTCGTAAAAGTTTATCAGTAAATGAACGTGTTCTGAATGCATGAGGAAGAATATTGGTGATTTAGTAAATAAATTAGTCATTGGAACAATACCCATATTCATACATCCAATTCTGTTTTTGCACGGTCTTTTTTGCACGGTTTTGGTTTAACACGGTTTACAAAAAAAATCAATCCTTTTTTCACGACAGCATTTGATTTAGCACGGTTAAAAAAGCTGATTTAAATTTTAGATTTTTTTAAAAAATTATTGCCGTTAACTCTAATTTCCTAGAAATTACAATGTTCTATAAATGTATTTCGGGGAATTCCCCGAAGTTCCGACTTCATAACATAAAGATCAAGAGCGAAATTGTTTCTGCAGATGAGAAGGCTGCCAAAGAATTTCCTGAAACTAGCAAAAATAATTGCCGATGATGGATACTTTCCAGATCAGGTTTTCAAGGCGGGCGGAACTGGTCTTATTTGGAAGAAAATGGCGAACAGAACATATGTGGCCAAATCGCAAAAGAGTGCTGGTGGATTTAAAGCACAGAAAGATGGAGTTACATTTTTATTTTGTTGTAACGCTTCAGGAGACCTGATACTGAAAGCCTTGCTTATCAATCGCGCACTCAAGCCTCGAGTAATGAAAGTGTCGATTTTGATACATTACCAGTTTATTGGATGGCGAATAAAAAAGATTGAGTAACGACTAACATTTTTACAGAATGGTTCAATAAATATTTTGTCCCAGAAACTAGAAGATATATGAATGAAAAAGGCATGGTAATCAAAGATCTTCTGATTATAGATAATGCACCTGACCATTCAGAGTTGGAACATGAAAATGTACAAGTTTTGTTCCTGCCGCCAAATACGATATCCCTAATCCAACCGCTGGACCAAGGAAATATCGCAACATTCAAAACTTACATCAAGCGAACATTCCAATATATTTTGGAAGCAATGGACAAGGATAAAACCCTTACAGTAACCGATGCCTGGAAAAAGTTTTCTGTTAAGGATTGCATAACACTTGCTGCTTTGGCATTAGCTGAATTGCATCCGTCAAGTTTAAACGCATGGTGGATGGCGATTTGACCAGAATGTGTTAAAAGTAACAATTATGTGGCTTCAAATACGAACGAGTAATCGCTTTGGCACACGCAGTTGGTGGAGAGGGTTTTGATGACTTGGCTGTTCGAAGCCATCGATGACCTGCTAGATGACAAAGTTCTTGGCGAAGACGAAATAATACAGGTTGCCCTAGAGAATGTTGAATTTACAGAAAGCAGTGCTAGTGACGAACCAGTTCAACTCACTGCAAGTTTAATTCAAGAAGGACTTCAACTTGCAAATAAATTAGGAATCTTTTCATCACAAACGATCCCATTACCGAAAGGGCTACACAATTCTGCCGTGAACTAAAGTTATGCATGGCTCGTTATAAAGAATTATATAAATAGCTATCAAAAATTGGATCACAACAGCTCATAACAGATTTTTTTGTTGCCAGAGATATCGAACCAGTACGAGAAAGTTCTGTTCTTGTTGAAGATATCACGGGCAGAACCCCAATATTGCAAAGTGCTAATGACACATAAAATATTTCGAGTGATGATAGTGGTTTTCAACCCATTCTGCGCAAACGAACGCATTTTATGTCTGATGATGACAGCGAATAAAGTTGTGGTTTATTAATCACCTTCACTGTTTTCAATTTCGCATTCTTGGATTTTTGTTGATTTAAATTTTGTTTCATTTTTACTTTAAAAAATAAATTAAATGGATTAAATTTGTGTATTTATAAAAACTCCTTTTAAAACTTTTTAAATCCTTTTATTTCATTCATATTTTATAGGTTTCAAGGATATGGAACCACTCACTTATTTTTATAATGAGAAAACATTGTGTGTTTCTTTTACACGTTTTTTTTTCTGGAACGTATCGACCGTGTAAAAACAGAATTGGGTGTATATGTAATTCTTTTTTGGTTATGCGTGTTCAAATGAAAATGATATATAAGTAGTGAGATTTTAATTTTCCAACATTAACAGAGATATTTTCAGGAATTATCTTTTGAAATTTTTGAAAAAAAAATTGCCTCGACAAAGTATAGCTTTAGCCGATATAGGAACAATGCAAACAACCGTTAAGAAGGAGGAATTAACCCTAAAGCATAAAGCCGATATTTTTATCTATTTTAATTGCAACGCCACAGACTCACGGTGCAAATTTATCTTGACGTACCACATTTATGATTAATATTTTTATAATTTCCTTCGCCATAAAAAAGTAAGTAATCCTAGTGGAAGGTAACAAAACGCAATGCAAAACTGGCTAAATATCTTTAGATATCTATCTATGCCTCACGCGAAGATTTATGGTTAAATCTTCGCGTATACACAGCATCTTGACGGCATCTCGCACGTTTATTCAAGTATTTTTATCTTTCGATCTAGGATGCCAAACGGTTACGCAAGAAGTCCTTGAAGAAAAAAGGTAAAAACTTGCAGAACGTGAGGAAATATCTCCTAATAATAAATTGAAAATTTACGGTTACTAAGTTTCCGTCGGTCATTTTAGTTTTGCCAAGTCGGTAATGCAGGTCCCGAAAATTATTGAAAATGCCAAAAAACGACCTACCTGCGATGCCGTCGGGTAAGCGTAGCCGAATTGCGTGTAAGCTGCCATTTCTTTAGCGAAGCACCGACCAGTCCTATCGAAACCGATTCATTCACAATTTCTAAAACGAATCCAAAACGAAAAAGAAACCAACAAAAGTCACAGCACGCACCACGAACCAACCAAACAAAAAAGCCCCGAGTCCGCACCTCACCGCATTGTCCTGAGTCAGTTTTCAGGGGCTGTCCATATATGCGTACGTAAAGAGTCGAGACGGTGCGCACCGTAAAACAATACACCACTGACATACGACGTGAGCACCGTGGTGTGCCAGCAGTGACTGGCGGAACGGTCCTACCCTCTTTTGCGACGGGAAGTGTGTCAGCCTCTGGATTTTGAGTCGTGGGCGTGACCGTCCGCGACGACCACTGGGTACATGGAAAAGGCGGACCGGCGCGAGCTGCGCGCCCTCCCATTGGTGCCCCACCACGCGCTGAGGACGCGGAGGGCGTGTCGGCCCCGCCCGGTCAGCCTTAAACGGAGGGCGATCTTGTTTATGGGAGTTCGCGGGTTTCGACAAATCCCACCTCGGCCCGGACACAGTGCTCCGGGTCGGGATAACAAAAACGCTAACAGAATTTATTAGATACAAGGTGTTTGTCTGAATGAATCGCTCGCGTCATTTGTATTCCGATTTGGACGAATGATGCGCCGGGGTTTTTACACGAAAACCCACTTTACACGTCTGGGTGCTCGCCGTCCTCCTCCCGGGGAGGGCCCTTACCGGACGGCACACACGTGTCGTCTTTTTTCGTTTGGAAGGAAGGAGGGGGAGGACGCGGCCGTTGTAAAGATAGAGCGCGGACGCGCGTCCCAAAGATATGTTTATTAAATGGACAAGGTATAAAATCAAGGTGCTAGATGCGATAGTGGGTTATAGTAGGTACCAACGCTTAGTTTTATGGGCTTTGTACTTGGAAGTTTCATTCCGGGTTTAAGATACGCTAAAGCAGCGATGAGCAACCCGCGGGCCGCATGCGGCCCGACGCATTTTTTCACGAATCTTTACTTTGTTTTATGTTAAATTACAAAAAAGGGCATAAATATAAAGACATGAAAATATAAGCTTTAAAGATAAATGGAAATTGGATTATTTTTTCACTCTTGTTAAAGACAAAGCTGTTTGCCTTGTATGCTCGGATTCAGTATCTATGGTAAAAGAATATAATATTGAACGACATTATGAGACGATACATGACACAAATTATAAAAATATCCAATGTCAAACGCGGAAAGATAAATTTATTCAATTAGAGAGGAGCTTAAAACAACAACAAAATATATTTAAAGCTCACAGTTTTTCATCAGATTTGGCAGTGAGGGCTAGTTACACTGCTAGTCAAATGAAACCATTTGCGGATGGAGAGATAATTAAGGAACGTTTAACTGCTGTTGCAGAAATAGCATTTCCTGAAAAAAAGACATTATTTCTAAAATTAGTTAGTCAAGATTTACAATTGGAAAAAGTGTTGAAGATCTGTCCAAAAACATAAATGCAACTTTAAGTGAGCGCATTAGAAAATTTGAATGGTGTTCCTTTGCACTTGATGAGAGCTGTGCCATCAGCGACACATCACAACTAGCAACATTTGTAAGAGGAATAGATTTCAATTTTAATATAACTGAAGAACTGGGTTCATTGATGTCAATGGCAGGAACTACGACAGGCGAAGACCTGTGCAATGAACTAAAATGTGCTGTTGAAGAATTTATCAACTCCACTGGAAAAAAAATTCGCCATATTAACCGATGGAGTTATTTTGTTCATTTTCTTAATACAGAGATATTATCAGTATTTAAAGTTAATACAGAGATATGATTAGTATTTAACATCTAGTGTTCATATTTTAATAAATTTCTTATATGCCGTCCACAGAAGATTTTTAAATTTGTAATTGGCCCGTTGTAAAAAAGGTTGCTCATCCCTGCACTAAAGAGTTTCTATTTTGATTTTTATTACGGGGAACGGAAGTATTCACACGAAATTTTCAGATTTCTTTTGTTTTATTTTTGTATGTCAAAAAACTTTATTAAAAATATTTATTTCTCTAGGTATGTTTCATAGATATGAATTAATATCGTTTTTTAAAATATCGTTTTTTCGTGCTTGCTAAGTGTATTGTTCCGTAAATGAAGATAGAAGTGGGTTCTATTTTTGCAGAATTTAGAGGTTCCATTCATTCATTGAATTTGTAGAGATATCGATTGAGATATGTCCCAACGTTCAATGGGATCACTTTTGAGTGTTTGAAAATTGGAAATTTTAACCTAACAGAAACAATCAAAGGAGCCATAGATTATGTTTTTAAGAGTGATAAGTCGATAAAGGGCTTTAAATGGTAGCGACATGGTCGTATTTCAAAAAAGTTTAACGTTACGCTTTAGATCAGGGGTTACCAAAGTGCGGCCCGTGGGCCATTTGCGACCCGCGAGACTGTTTCATGCGGCCGGCGAACAATTGCTTGGTGAAATAAATAAATATGATCATACCATTTTTTATCGGTTGTGATCATACTTTGCAATCGTTGTGGCGTTTAATAATTTAAATTTAATTGTCCAGAAAAGAAATCTGCATTTAGTGAAATAAGTTTATCAAAAATGACAATTGCTCGAAGAATTGACGATATTGGAGAAAATATTCAAGCACCGTTACAACAAAATTCTAAAAAAATTGTGGCTTATTCACTAGCGCTTGATGAAAGTACCGATATCACCGATACTGCTCAACTTCTGATTTTTATTCGCGGTATTACACAAGATTTCAATGTAATTGAAGAGCACTTGAAAGTTTGAAGGGCAACACAAGAGGAGTTGACATATTTGAAGCTTTGTGTCGTGCACTTGATACTAATAATATAAATTTAAATTCACACACTACTAAAAGAAAAAATATTAGCCTGTACGTCAATAATTTAATTCATTATCACTGGATTATACATCAAGAAGTACTTACTGGGCGCGTTTTACAAATGAATCATGTCATGGATGTGTAAGACTGTAAATTTGATTACAAATAGAACATTAAACCATCGGCAATTTCACTTATTTTTAAAAGATTCGGATGCTGAATCCGGAGATGTAATATATTTTTCATCTGTTCGGTGAACGAAAAGAGATTGCGGAATGTTTTACTCGAAAGGAGAACGACATTTCAGAATTACGCGACATTGAATGGTTGTGTGATTTAGTTTTCCTAGTTGACGTTACATATGTCCTTAATGAATTAAATTTAAAACTGCAAGGGAAGAGTAAATTTGCTTCTGATTTGTATAACTCGCTATATTGGATGATCCATTTTCTATAAATCCCGAAACTGCGATACAAAAATTTGCAACTCGAATTAATTAATTTACAAGAGAACAGTGAGATAAAGAGATTTTATCATGGTAATATTATGGATGAGTTTTACAAAAGGCTCTTAATGGAGGGCGAATATCCCAAATTATTGAAACACGCACACCAAATGGCTTCGTAATTCGGAAGTACTTATATTTGTGAAAAAACATTTTCAATTTTGCACATAAATAACCAAAAATTATTATAGACTAGAGAATAACTGATAGTGATTGGTTGTTGGTACTCCCAATTAACACAACATCTTTTGAGCCCAATATGAAGGATATATCATATATCGTCAAAATATAAGCAGTTTCATAAATCTCACTGCAACGTCGTAATTTGTAAATTTTTTTTGTTTAAAGTGGTTAAAAATCAAAGAGATATATTTGTATTGTATTAAATATAAATATTTTTGTTTTGTTTTAAAAAGTTTGTATTTGAAAATTTTTGCTGCCAACACCATTGGCAAGTATTATAAAAATGTAGTGATTATAGCTTACCCATTGTGATACACAATGTGGACATTACAAAATTGCATAATAAAATGTATATTAGGTTGTACCTACTTCATAGAAATAAATATATAACTAAAATATGTATAGAAATTTGGTCCGTGTACGAAAAAGATTGGTCACACCTGCTTTAGCTTGTAACAAACATAGTAGGGAAAAAATCCTAAATCAAAGATTAAATTACTAAATAAACAATTGATTTTAAATTATTTAAGGGACATGTAGAGTGAGTTCCGGAATTTACCGGCAGATACGGTAAATACGGTAGATATCGGTAGCTGCATACGGCGATGCGGAGTTTCTATATAGAGTGTCCCAAATCCGATGCTCATCATTGTTATCTTGGAAACGGTAAGAGATACAGACTGTTAAATAGAATAATATGGGGGTGTTTATCTAAGTAGTACAAACCTTCTTTTGTTTTTTCCAAAAAATGCATCATCGCCTACTAGATATACTGAAAAAACTTAAAATCGTCATTTTCTTCAAATGTGAATATTTTCCATTTTATTTATCGTATCCTGCGTATTTCCTTCGAAAATTTCGAAGGAAAAAGTTGTGGATATCAAAACATTCTATAGGATAGAGTATAAATATATTTTTTACCTTGCACCAGTTTCGAGATATGATCCAAAGTTGTATTTTTTTACATGGAAACCATAGTTTATTTTGATATTATTGAATTACTTGATTTTTCCCTCTCCAACGATATAAGGTTTTTAGGTATTTGTCTTTCATGATTTAGGAGATATGAAGAAAAATCATACTCCACACAGGTTTTAACCCACACCACTATCCATGTCTGAAACAAAAGACTACACATATGTCAATAACATTGTTTAAACCACATTCGTGTCATAAGTTGTAGTTGCCGTCAATTATTCATATTCCACATTGATAATGGCGTTTTCAAACTTTTCCTAATAAAACTCTTTGGAGTGGTGAAAGTCGATTTACAAACAACGGCATTTACAAATTCGGAATAATTATCATTATTGGAATAATGAAAATCCGAAAATAGTTCGACAGTCACGTAACGAAACACTTAACTCAAACAGATATCTCGAAGTGCTGCAACAGGAAATTGAAGATGCGTTGGATGATCTGCCAATTCAAGAGGAGAGAACTATTTTCTTTCAGCAGGACGGCGCCCCGTCACATAATTCAAGAATTGTGGTATACAGAATGAGTTTTCAATAAGTGTCATACAACCTTTTAGCTCCGTTAGTGTTCGTCAATTAAAGAATTGTAGAAAAAGTATCGAAAACGTGTTACCAAATGAGGGAAAAACCCAAAGAAAAACCACACCATGGTACGGGAATCGAACCCGTGACCTTTCGTTTGCCGGACGAATATGCTATCGCTACACTAACCAGGGCGTCCAGTTTTCTGAATTCGGTTCGATTCCCGTACCATGGCGTGTTTTTTCTTTGGGTTTTTTCCTCGTTTATTTCCTTGGTAATTCACCAAAAAGATCCTTTACTGTGTTACCAAATGTTTAAAAGTAGACGGCTTCAAAAAAAATATTTGAACATCTTTTGTAAGAAAATTTTGGTTTCTATATTTATTATTACCATGTTTCCTGTTACCATGTTTCTTGCTTCCATCTTCATTGCTACCATGTTTATTGCTTCCATGTTGCCCTTTTTTGCAATTTATTGACGTACTAAATTTGACCAGAACTGTTTTTTCGGAAAATCTTTTTTCTTTATATCTACTAAAGCACAAAAGATAATAAATACTAGATATGCAATCTTTTGTTTTGAAAACAAAACATAGTTCTTAATTATGGATAGTGTAAAATCTGTGTAGAACATAATTTTTCTTCATATCTCCTAAAAAAAATCAAGTAATTTAATAATGTCAAAATCAACTATGGTTTCTATTTAAAAAAATTCAACTTTGGGTCATCTCGAAATTGGTGCAAGGTTAAAAATATTTTAATAATCTATCCTACAGAATGTTTTGACATCTACAACGTTTTCCCTCGAAATTTTTTTAAACGATAAACAATATGGAAAATAGTCACATTTGAAGAAAATGGCGATTTTCAGTTTTTTCAGGATATCTAGTAGGCGATGCATTTTTTTGGAAAAACAAAAGAAAGTCTGCACCGCTTGGATAAACACTCCCATATTGTTC
>JAWQRJ010002284.1:0-13817 GCA_033557515.1 Diorygopyx duplodentatus | reverse complement strand
AGTTATAGATATCAAAACATTCTGTAGGATAGATTATAAAAATATTTTTTATCTTGCACCAGTTTCTTTATATCTACCAAAGCACAAAATATAATAAATGCCAGATATGCAGTCTTTTGTTTTGAAAACAAAACATAATTCTTAATCATGGATAGCGTGATGTGGGTTAAAATCTGTGTGGAATATGATTTTTCTTCATATCTCCTAAACTATGAAAGGCAAATACATCGAACCTTATATCGTTGGAAAGGAAAAAAATAAGGTAATTTAATAATGTTAAAATCAACTATGGTTTCCATTTAGAAAAATACAACTTTGGGTCATATCTCGAAACTGGTGCACAAGGTAAAAAATATTTTTATAATCTGTCCTACATATCAACGACTTTTTCACTCGAAATTTCTTGATACTATAAATAATAAAATATAATAAAATATTCACATTTAAAGAAAATGATAATTTTCAGTTTTTTCAGGATATCTAGCACGCGATGCATTTTTTTTGAAAAAACAAACGGAGGTCTGAACAGTTTAGATAAATACTCCCATATTAATCGTTTAATCGAATACTAATCATATACTGGGACACCTGTATATGATATGCTGTATAATATTCAGCATTTGAAGATGACATGACTTTTCGTGTTACCTACTTGTCACTGAAAAATTATAGTCAACTCTTGTCATTATGACAAGAGTTGCCAGATGTATAGTCTCATGAAAAATGATAACTGTTCAAGGTCAAAGTTGGAGAAATTTACAAACAATGGCACTTTCCTATTGGTCATCTTTAACACCTTCTAGTTCTTCTATTACGGAGCCCTCGACATTTTGACAGTTGCATGATAGAGTGATATGCTGTACAGCAAAATTATGTTCTAGAACTGTAAGTACAACATTTACCTTTTAGGATTCTATACAGGGCTTTTGAATTCATGCTTTCAATTTTGAAACATAAATTGTTTCCCCCAAACTCCTTAAAATGGATCTGCAGCACCCTCTATCCTTCACGCGGCGAGACAACACGAGATTTACTGGTACTTTATATGCAGTTTCGTTCTTAGGTCAAGAGAAAGGCAGAAAATTCGCAATCAACAGAGAATACCTATGTTTGCACAGTGACATGTGACATTGTGACAAAACAAACGAAGTTTAACTGTGTTGGCAACACTGCAGATTCGTGTCATTTTCGACAACACCTTTCAAAATTACTCAAGTCAAATTTTCTTGATATGTCACAACAAAGTAATTGCTGTACTATCTTCAGTGATATTTAGCATCCCAGGGGATGTGACATCGGCTAATGAGTTAATGGGAAGTTACAGGCGAAATTTTAAGGGATCTTAAGCGCCAAATGTTCGTCGAGTTTGTTCTTTTGTACACGTGTCAGTATGCGTTGGTACTCACCAATCACCTTTTTCTTTTCACTTCTGCGCAGCTACGTGGAAGCCATCTACTCCATCCTAAATTACATAGTTATACCTCACAAGGTAAGCGTTTCTCTAGTCCGTTTTGTCTGCGGTGCTAGATATTTTCTTGCTGTAGATGTTTATAAACGGGCGCGAGTACGATATTGATGCACTCCCTATAGAACCAAAACGCACCCTTTTCTCCGCCGTCGAGAAAGATATCCTGTTGCAGCTGATTGAAAATGAGAAAGATTCGATTGATATTGCAACGTTAGATGCGGATTCTCTGTACAAGAAACGCGAAGCCTGGGAGAGAGTTGGTAAAGAATTCAATTCATATGAGGAAACGTCCAGGGTAAGAAAAGTGGTATGCTTCAAAATTGTTGGGGGTATTTAAAAAAGTTCATCCACTTTACTATCTTATCAAATTTCATTTGTAATATCCCAGGCAGATTAGGTACAAAAAAGGCATAAAAATTGCATCTGACCAAAATGGTAGTTCTTATTATTTCCAAGTAATTTTTATGCTACCCAAAGTTTTACGAAGTTGTCCTGTATATGGTAGATTGTTAAACCAAATGGTCCTTTTGTTACCATTACTTTTGTTTGCTATCAAAAATGGTGAATTGCTGAAACTTGTGTAAAATTAGGAATAACTAGACCACTCAAGCAGGATTACCAATTCCCCAAAATATTAGAGCACCCAATGAAGTAGAACTCACCATACTTCATTGTTTTTAAGAAATTTTAAGAGAGATTGATTGAGAAGTTGTTATTATTTGTCATATCGAAAGTGAGGATATTGAATATCAATTTCTAGCTTGCTACATGCTACTATTTTTTTACAAAAAAAAATTATTTGGGCGAACTCTTTCAGAGAACCATTTATCAATTGAGACACTGGTGGACAAATTACAAGAAACAAGTACCAAAGGCACAACGAAAACAAATAACGTACGAGCCGATTGGTGACGCGTCTCTTGCCAATGTCATAAATTGTGACGTTTCCGAAAATAAACAAATCATTCTCGCAGATGCCCAAATAGAAAAATTCCAGGAAAGAACCGATGATACATCCACGACACGTACCATGGATAAATCCACGAAGTGCAGGAGGAACGTTGAGAAATTGTATGACCTCCAGTCGGACAATGAGGCAGCAGAGAAGATGGCGAAGGCTCACGCAAAGCAACTGCAAGATCTTCAGTTGAGAGAAATCGAAAGACGTTACGAAACGGTTGACGAAGAATCGAAGATAAAGTTGGATATTTTGAGATTGCAGCTAAGGCAGGAGCAGCTGAAAACGATGCAGGCCGAAAGAGACTTGGAGGTTCAAAAGCAAAAGAACGCGATTTTGGATCTGGACATCAAACAGAAGAAGATGGACATCGAAATGAGGGAGCATTTGATTAGGGAGAAACATTTGAAATCTATTTCCAAAAATAGTAAACACAGTAACTCATAAAATTATGTTTGTGGTAAATTGTGATGTAGTATGCCGTGTATAAATACATTTTTAAGGTTTCTAAGTACTGCACTTTTTATTTCACAATTGTTAGTCGTGTTGTTCAGAGAAAAACAATAGTTTAACTCTAAATTATTCACACATTACTCATTATCACCGCACTATTGACAAAGACTGGGACTTCCTTCTTGTCTGTCATCGCATTCTTAGTCTAATTGGACCAGTTTAGTGAACAAATTGAGTTGTTTACGTTTCATTTCTAAAAATTATCTACACGTAGCCAAGAAATAGAATACTACAGGAAATATTTCACATTTTCTCATTTGCAGAAGTACATGTGCATAATATCCCAATTTAAATGAAACCAAAATGTTCTAAAAACATATGCTAATTTTTGCTTAGTTTTCAAGATATATAGAATGTTTTAATAGCTTATGGCTAACCTTTCTCTATCACGTAATTAATTCATACATGTGTTAATAATTTAAAATTATTTTCTATTTAATTTTTTTTAATCTTTCAAATTTTATGAGTAAATCGCGAACATTTCAAAAACTGCCAGAAATAGTACTGACGATAGCTGAATAAAATAAAGAGAAAGTACAATTTTATATCTAAGGATAAAAAAATATTTCTTGCATTAAAAAATCAATTTAATTAATCGCGAATGTAAATATCCAAATTTATTCCCTATTGCAGTGTTATCTGCAAGTCAACATTGTTTCTGTCTTATTTGCTTTTTGGTATTTTACTAATTTTAGGGATTTTACTCTATTTTAATATAGAGTTTTCATTATAGAACTGAAGTTCTATAAGCTCTCTCGCACAATACATCGCTGTCGTTAGGATCAGTTACAGGAATTAGAACAGGGCAACCCCCACAAAAGATTTGTTTACATTTTTTGGGACCGGTTTGGGTTTTAAAGTGTATACCAAACTGGCGAAAAGAACAGTAAACTATTTCTGTTGCCAGGTTTACGAATGTATTTTTAGAAACATATTATGTATATATTTTCTTAGTTATCTATATTGCATCAGTAGCACAAAAGAATAATAAATATTAAAAACATATCATTTAAATAATAATACTCTACAGATATAAAAGCAATATCGATTAGGAGCATGGAATATAATACATAGAACTCGGCAAATGATTATTTTTATTACCAATAAAATAAGTTCATAAGTATCATTTTTACAGTGTAAATAATAGTTAATCATATGCTTCATTGATTTTAGTTATTTATTTTTTGTTAAAGAGTTGGGTATTTTTCTAACCTGGATTTTAATGCTTTTTATATCATATTTCTTGACTTTTTCATATCTGAAAAAGATCAGTGGAAAATCTCCTTCAAATTCCAAAACCAATACAAAATAGCGGTTCTCTGCTAAGTAATAAGTAAATAATCAGTATAAAGAATCAGTCACCAGAATTATTACAGAAGTATTTGAAATTCTACTTTACCCTGAACGCATTATGTTCTTTCTGCTTTAGTCGGGATTTTCCTTAGCAGGCGTTTTATATTGTATTTATTTATTTTTTTTCTTTGTTTTCATATTACATTCTCTGCCATATTTTACTAAAGAAGAAATAAGTTATTGTTTTACTATTACTCATGTGAACCTTACCTGAATATCCTATAAGTTATGAGTAAACATAAAAAATTAAATGGTTAATTTTTGGAAATGTATGAACTTTTGTTCTTATTTTGAGTCGTATGTTATATTCTCTGGAAGTTATACTCCGCATAACAGTGAAATATTGGCAGTGATTCTTACTTGCCTGTGTAAACGATAATATTTTTTTGGTCGCATACTCAGCAAAGACTTTTTTTTTCTGGCGGAAATTATGAATAATTAAATAATTCAATTATTCAATTATTATTCAATTATGATTCAATTATTAAACGCCAAATGTATCTTCTTTTTTACATTTGCTAGACATTGTAACTATCTAGGACAACGACAAAAAATGGTTGTAAACTTGGCGGGTCGAATGAATTTCCTAGATGTCGGAGTTCTTCATTTAAATGCTAAATACCATCTGCTCTCACGGGCAAAAATATGCGAAAACATGCAATTTTACTGACGGTTCTTAAAGAACAACGCAAAGAATTAAAAGACGAAACGTGGCATATATGTTAAATATGGCTTGAGGCACTCTCCATACAAATTCCAAAAAAATTTGTTTAGTTTATACGTAATATAACCTTATTACGTATAAAATACGTACAATTTGGACTATCTTCAGAAAATTAACGGATGATAACATTCTTTTTTGTTAAAAAAATATATGCAGAGTGCTTAGATTAGTCCTTTCTTTATACGGTTCCAAACTTCAAGTAATTTGTAACTAGATTGTAAGTAGATTGTAACAGATGCTATAGCTTTAGAAAAAAGAGTCTACTTGGAGCAGACAACCCCCCTTAAGTAGCATTCATGCTAAATGAAATCTACTAAGTATATTGGGAAGTAATTTTGGAATGATTATAAACATTTCGATCAGGTGCAACTTTTACTTGAAACATTTTTCTATAGAATCAATTCCGATGGCTTTTATACGGACGTTTTTAAAAAAATCCCGCTCTTCGACCGCCCGAAGACTGTCAACATAAGTCACCATTGGTATCTTGGAAACGGTAACAGCTACAGACTCAGTTAAATGGAACAATATGGGAGTGTTTATCTAAGCTGTTCAGACAGACCTTCTTTTGTTTTTCCGAAAAAATGCATCGTCTACTAGATATTCTGGAAAGATATTCTGAAAATCATCTTTTCTTCAAATGTGAATATTTTCCATATTATTATTCGTATCAAAAAATTTCGAGGGAAAAAGTTCAAGATATTAATACATTCTGTATGATAGGTAATAAAAATATTTTTTACCTTGCACCAGTTTCGAGATGTGACCCCAAGTAGAAACCATAGTTGATTTTGACATTATTAAATTACTTGATTTTTTCCCTTTCCAAGGATATAAGGTTCGAGGTATTTACCTTTCATAGTTTAGGAGATATGAAGAAAAATCATATTCCACACAGATTTTAACCCACATCACACTATCTATGATTAAGAATTATGTTTTGTTTTCAAAACAAAAGACTGCATATCTGCCATTTATTATATTTTGTGCTTTGGTAGATATAAAGAAACTGGTGCAAGATTAAAAATATTTTTATAATCTATCCTACAGAATGTTTTGATATCTATAACTTTTTCCCTCGAAATGGAATAATATGGATAATTCTTCAAATGTTTACATTTGAAGAAAATGATAATTTTCAGATTTTTCAGGATAGTAGGAGATGCATCTTTTTGAAAAAACACCCCCATATTGTGCATATTGTCCCCTATATCGTACCTGAAATAAAAAATATAGTTTATGTACGCATTGTTTGCAACAATTAGTTTATTTTTTACTTTTTAGTCCATTTTTGAAGTTGGTATATTTAAATAAAATTTAAAATATTTAAATATTTTTCGCTGTTTAGTGTACTACTTTGAAGAGGATTCGTTTCTTTTTAATTTTTGTTTTTAACTTTTTTAAATTTTTATTGCTTTAAAATTTTTAAAGAAAATTTTATTAAACTGTTAGTGAAGCATGGTTTGTCAATCTCAATTTTTACTTTCTCTCTTAAAGGGAAAGCCGCACATTCTTCATATTTTAATAAAAGTAATCAACGGTATAAACGAAGCCAGATGAAAAGTATAAAATTTATACATTTTCATATTTCGTATATATTTCGTATTTATCTTTCATAGTTTACGAGATATGAAGAAAAATCATATTCCACACAGATTTTAACCCACATCCACTATCCATGATTGATACAAAAGACTACACATCTTGATACATTAATAATTACGTTTTCAATCTATGAAAAACGGATATGTTTGTTACCTACATAAGGGGCAATCGAAATTCAACTGCGGTAGTAAAGGATTATTTAAATTTATACCTCGAAATGAAAGAAACTGATTATGTAAGGCGAGTTACATTTTGTAGATGATATCTCGATCAAATTGCAAATGATTTGACTTTTCCTAATAAAATTCTACGGAGTGATGAAAGTCGATTTACAAACAACATTATTCCAAAATTACCATTGTTGGAATAATGAAAATCCGAAAATAGGCGCGGCATTTTGGGAAACCGTTTAACAGATATGTTTATTTTTAATGAAATACTTAACTCAAACAGATATCTCGAACTGCTGCAAAAGGAAATTGAAGGTGCGTTGGGTGATCTACCAATTCAAGAGGAGAAAACTATTTTCTTTCCGCAGGACGGCGTCCCAGCATATAATTCAAGAATTGTTGCTGAATATTTAGCAACAAGGTATGGAAATCGGTGGATTGCAACCAACGGTCCCATACGATGGCCAGCGAGATCTCCGGATTTGTCCCCACTATACGACTTTTTCCTGTGGGGCTATATAAAAAATGTGGTATACGGAATGAGTTATAACAGTATTAATGATTCTGAAAGTGTCTACAGGCTTTTAACTCCGTTAGTGGTCGTCAATTAATGAATTGTAGAAAGTGGCGAAAAGCGTGTTACCAAATGGTTAGAAGTAATCGGCCGCCATATTGAACTTCTTTTGTGGGAAAATTTTGATTTATTGTTATCGTGTTTATTTTTACCATGTTTATTGTTACCATGTTTATTGTTACTATGTTTATTGTTATCATGTTTATTGTTACCATGTTTATTGCTTCCATGTTCATTGTTACCATGTTTATTGTTTCCATGTTTCCTTTTTTTTGCAATTTATTGACGTACTAAATTTCAGCAAAACTGTTTTTTCAGAATATCTTTTTTCTTTATATCTACTAAAACGCAAAAGATAATAAATGCCAGATATGCAGTCTTTTGTTTTGAAAACAAAACATAGTTCTTAATTATATTGCCTAGTTGGGGTAATCGGTGGTTTTGAGTTATTGAAATATCTTCTATCGTTTTTTATTCCTTGGTAAATTTTACGAAAAACGTACATTTGAAAATTAGTCATTTAAACTACCCCACGAAATGTCCTGTTCTACCATCATTGAACCAATATCGTAAAATATATGTATAAAATACAAATATTCTATCCCCTAGTGCTAAAACTGTTTTTATGATCAAAGCAATCCTTTGTTTAAAAGTTCTCGTCAAATATTTATGTATACTAATGTGTGACGATGAATGTTTTGTTGGAAATTGGAAAACACGTGGTTTGATGAAAAACTGTTTGCCAAATTTGCCTCTCATATAGTGCCCAATAGTTGATAATGAATTTATCGAACTGAGCACTACAAAAAAAAGTCTTCCAGGAAGAAACAAATTGTGACATTTGTTTTAGATAGTTGATAGTTTAATATTTGAGCCTCTGTGTGAGCAGGTGCCCCGTCTTGTTGAAAGTACCCAGTTGCTAGCTCCACATCATCCAACTGATGGATAAATGGTTCTAACATCAAATTTCTGTATCGAAGATAATTTAGCGTCACATTAAAAAACGTGTAATGTACTCGAGATCTATAAATCGCAACCCAAACACCAATTTTTTGTGGATGCAAATTGGTCTCCGTAAAAACGTGAGAATTAACAGTGGAAGTTCAATAGTTTTGCGAATTAATGTAATCTGAGAGATGAAACCATGCCTCATCCGTAAAACAAGTTCTATCCAAAACTTCATCATTGTTCAGGTTCTCATTAAACCAACGTCAGTACTAACTACGATCTTCAAAATCACGCGGAAACAGTTGTTGAACTCCAGACATTTTATATGGGTGCATGTGTGTCTCTTTCTTCAGTGTTCTTTGACAACTTTCATGTAAAAATCCAGTTTGCTGAAATAATCGTCTGATTGAGTTATTTGGACTATTCTGCATTGGGATGTGCATATCTTCACCATCTTCTTCTAACACAACGTTTGGCCTTCTAGATAATTTCCTTTACAGCCACTTCCAGTAGTAAGAAAACGTTCAACAATGCGTTCCTGGACTTTACCAAAGGTGAGGAAGGCGATATGTTTCTCAGAATATACAAACTGATTATAGTACTGACTGACTGGAGTAAATCAAATTACCATTTGCATCATGATTACCACTCGTCAAATAGCCACTGATATAAACGTTTCCTGTTCTATCGAGAACGGCATCACAGTAAATTAGTAATAAAAATTACTGGTTTTAATTGCAAAATATGTTTTTAATTACATTTGAAAAAAAGACGCCACACTGTTAGAATGACAATTACATAATTATGACAGATAATTCTGTCAAATGAACATAATGGATATAGTTTATAATGAGTGGATAACTTTACAAATCAAAATTTACTAATTCATGTCTGCCAACTGCCCCTTTCGTTTTAAATCTCTGTGAACATTCAACAAAAAAGAAACAACATTTAGAGGTATTGAAAAGTTGAGAACTTTATGAACAATGTCAAATTGATAAAATAGCTAAAGAACTGCAGAACTGAAATTCCAGACATAGAATTTTACGGCTTCAGCTAATCATTGCCTTTTTGATCATCCCAATTTGATGAATTTATTTAAGGAAGAAATTTCAAAAATTGGTCGAGAAATATGAACCAACTCTATGCAATAAAACCAATATAGAAATCGATAAGTAAAAACCAATAAAGTCTTAAATGTACCATATCTTTTGAGAACTGTAGCTACCCAAGACTACCTAGTTTTTTTTAAATATTAATTTCTAGCAAGGCTATATTGGACTATGTTGGACTGGAATAATCACTCAAACAACTGGGGAGTGGCAATATAGTTACTCTATTGTAGGTGCCAGGTCATGAAGGGATCGAAGGTGATGAAATAGCCGATGGCGAAAAACGAATTTAAAGCTCCTTTCTTGGGACCAGAACCTTTCAGTGGCATCACAAAGGGCCATATCAGAGGACTGGTACGAGAAGGGAAGGCAAAACAAACACTGTGTATTGGAGAAATACAAAAGGCCTAAGGCTTTCGAAACGGTTTATTACCTTCTCTGTCCATAGAACCAGAAAGTATCTCCGACAACCAAAAGTAAGCCTGAGAATAATCACAGGTCTCTTTACTGGCCATTATCTCAAAAATATAGGACAGGTGCAACAGGATAACTACAGATTCTGAACATACAGAACATGTACTCTGCAACTATACAGGTTTACTCGACACAAGAATAAAATGTCTAGGCAGAAGTGATATAGAGTCCGATGAACTAGTACGCATTACTCCGAAAGCTATTGTTGACTTCGTCAACAGTATCGTCATCCGTAATCTAATCTAATCTAATCTAGGACAGTCATAAATGTACCCCAATATAATTATTTTATTGTTGAGCTATTTTTAGCTCAACAATATGAGCACTCTAAAAAAGTTTAGCTTTCTATTTAATCTTAACAGTAGTATAATTTGAGAGTGGTAAAACTGAAAAATGTTCAGGGCCCGCAAAATAATGAACTACTAGTTTGACTTATTATTATTTTTGTGGTTTAATAAAATCGTCGAAAAAAAACGTTTTCCCCCAATTTTAGAAGATTCATATTTCAGAATATCTTCAAAATTATACAGAAAAGTCCAGAGACATGTAGCTATTCCAATAACTACATTGTAGAAATTAAATATTGAAAATCAAAATAAGCTAAAACAAATAAAACTCAACTTGTCATACAATCTTGTAGAAAGGCTGAAGTCACTAATCTAAGTGTAAAAGCTTCAGATTTCCATTTAGAAAACAGCTAACATTTTTTCCTAGAAATTCAGTTCAATATTCAAGAGTAGCTTTCGAAATTAATAGTTTCAGTATTAGCCTCTTATTAAAAACCTATTAAAACTAATGACTGACCGATAGACACTCACACGTGTTATCTGGGCATATAAATTTTGCATTCTAGATCAATTCTACCAATTAGAAAAAATAATGTTAAGAAATATGAGAACTCTTGCAGTAAAAAATATTTGATATTTATTTTGATCACTATAATTTGTAAAGAGGATTGATATCCTGAAAAAACTGAAAATTGTCATTTTCTTCAAATGTGAATATTGATTGCTTCTATGTTCATTGTTACCATGTTTATTGCTTCCGTGTTTCCTTTTTTTGCAATTTATTGACGCACTAAATTTGAGCAGAACTGTTTTTTTTTCAGAATTTTTTTTTTCTTTATACCTACTAAAGTACAAAAGATAATAAATACCAGATATGCAGTCTTTTGTTTAGAAAACAAAATACAGAAATTGTTTTTCTTCATATCCCCTAAAGTATGAAAGATAAATACCCCGAACCTTATATCGTGGGAAAGGGAAAATAAGGTAATTTAATAATGTCAAAATCATCTATGGTTTCCATATAAAAAAATACAACTTTCGGTCATATCTCGAAACTGGTGCAAGGTAAAAAATATTTTTATTATCTATCCTACAGAATGTTTTAATATCTACCTACAACTTTTTTCCCCGAAATTTTTTGATACGTTAAATAATATGGAAAGTATTCATATTTGAAAAAAATCACGATTTTCAGTTTTTCAGGATATCTAGTAGGCGATGCATTTTTTTTGGAAAAACACAAGAAGGTCTGAAGAGCTTAGATAAACACCCCCATATTTTTTCATTTAACCGAGTCTGTAGCTCTTATCGTTTCCGAGATATATAACATATAATTTGGGACATTCTGTATAGCGTCTGATTATTGCAAAGTTTATATAACACGTTTTACAGCCAACGTGTATATGATGTTGCGTAAAATTTGGATGTGGGTACAGTCGTTTTCTGTAAGATAAAAAGAAAATAAAAGGAAAATTTTAAGGAAGGAAATGAAAGTGTAATCGTCATCACACCAACATGTTATTTTTATCTTTAGAATCTTTAGATGTTCAATCTGCACTCAATTCCTACAAATTTTCGAGTCTTTCAATAAGTGGAAAGCAATTAAAATAAGATAGTTAATACACTTTTTTCCAAAACAACCCGATTTTTTAAGTGTACTGTAGAAAACAAAGAAGGTTTCGAAAAATGTATGCTTTAGGTGTAAACTAAACAGTTTTCATTTTTATCGACAACGCGCGCTGTTGTCCCTGTTAGTTCGCCGAACCGCCGTCCCGGGTCCAGGAAGCCACTTTTCTAGGTTATGTTTGAAATACGTTGCTGCTTGTCAATTCCGGCTTGAAAACTGCTGCACTCGGCGTTGTAGGACTTTCTGAAACTGCGTGATCGGACCCCTCCGACGTTCAGACGATGGGAACCAGGGTTTTCGTGGGCGGATTAACGTACCGAGTGCGAGAGCGCGACGTGGAAAAATTCTTTAGGAAGTATGGACGCATTAAGGAGGTTGCCATGAAGAACGGCTATGCTTTCGTCGATTTCGACGATTATAGGGACGCCGACGATGCCGTTTACGAGCTGAACGGTAAGGAATTGTTAGGTGAACGAGTATCCGTCGAAAAAGCCAGGGGCACCCCCAGAGGCTCCGACCAATGGCGGGGAAACGGCAGAGGCTACGGTGCACCGCGAGGAAGATTTCGTGATAGAGACTCAGATAGGTAAGAATTTGAAAACTTCTCTTAAACACAATAATAATAATGTATTTTTTCGAAATTTGTCAATAAATGTTTGTGTTATAAATTACGGATGTTGTAGGGAAGTGCTTTTCGCTTTTTAATGTTACTAATTTCTGAACCAGGCTATAAAATTGTAGAGATAGGTTTAAGAATGATTTCCATTTATTATAATGAATTATCATAATCTGAATCTTCTGCTCTTTTGGTGTTATAATTAATGCATAGAATACAATTAACCACAAAATTAATAAACAAATTATGAAACATTTCGTTTTTAGAGACAGGAACCAAGTATGATCACTTTAAGAGTATACTGGGTGGGGAATTTTTCATTCTACAATCTATTTTTCTTACCTCCAATACATTTAAAATTTACAAACGAAAAAGTTGTTTGCTATGATACTTCTCAGATTAGATAACACAGAAACCTATTCACACCTATTACTCCAGAATTACGACAGAAAAAAACTGAACAATTTTAACACCGCTCATTGACAAATCTGTCAGTTTACAACTATGCATAGTACTGTTCTGGTACCAGAGGATTAAAGAGTTTTTGAACTTTATGCATGCCTCCTATTTTAGTAAAGAGGTCAAAAACAAATAATTCATGGTGATAGCTATATGAAAAAAATTATGATAGCTATAAAGATAAGCTTACTAATCAATATGTGTACTGTAGTGTTATAATATGAAAATTGAATGTTTTTACTGTTTATTTGCACCTGCTGTGACTGTTTGAACCCACTTTTATCCTCTTTGACAGTTACCGAGTTAAAAATTATCCCCTAGATACCACAACGATAAATCGGCAACAATGTAACGAATCTTTTGTTTAAAACTGCAAATATTGTCCAAAATGCACACACGTACATTTCAAACACCACAAATTAGAATAATCCAGGCTTTTCAACCGGGCACCTTGAAAGATCAAGTAGGCGACCATAGCACAAATATAAAACAGAAAAAAAATTTCACTGGGAATCCAACTAACTAACGAATTCCAACTGATCCAATGAGATGCCGAAACACTTTCATGTAATACTTTTTTGTTGTTGTTTCCGAGTGCTTCCGTAGTATGAAAGTTCTTGATCAGCCTTTTCAACAACGCCCATTGTATTATTGTAGTCACATATCAATTAAGGTTTTATTATTTTCTCACCTTTCTTTGATTTTACTATAGACGATGATGGGTTGTAAATTGTGCTCAATGCACAAACTATTATCTTATATTGCCATTTTAGGACCATGACTTTGCCCCTTTGAAAAGCTCCGATTTCTCCTTTCTTAGGTTTTACGGCTCCAAATGTTGACGGTAGATCCTTTCTATTCACTCGAAGAGTTCCATAAATATCTGTTCTGCGTTGTAACAAATAATCAGCAAGTTAGGGAGATTACAC